>PVLC010029409.1:0-20246 GCA_004027655.1 Graphiurus murinus
AAAAAAAAAAAAAAAAAAAAAAAAAAAAAAAAATCCTGTGTAATAGACATATGTACAGGGTACCGTGGGGCAGATGAGAAGAGACTGACTGCCCGACTTGAATTTGAGCAAGGAACAAGAGGGAAGTTACCTTAGTAGAAGGCCAAGCACCTCAGAGTTTGAAAGGGTAGCAGTTTGGGCAATAGCAAAGTGTGATTGGAATGTTGAGGGCTGGGGGGGTGGGGAGAGTGGAAGGTGAGGCTGATTATTTAAGTAGGTGCCAGATTGCCCCAAAGGCAGTCTTTCAGCACTAATGAATGTAGTTGATCATGGTCAGTCTGCCCTTGCAACATCACATTTCTGTCACCAGGACACCGTTCGTTCTCCCTACTTCTAAACTCTGAAGTGTCACCTTCAAGTCTGCCTCCACCAGTTGTGATCAGTTCTTGCCACAATTCTAACCTGTTACTCTAGCCAGATCACTTGTATCCATGGGGAGACGTATGTTCATTGGCTCTAGAAACAGTCTGTGTGGGAATTCTGGTTCCACCATTTACAGTTTCGACAATGTTCTTTATTTTCCTAAAGTTCAGTAATAACTTCAGTGAAAAACAGGGTGCCAATAGTAGCTACTTCACAGGGTCCAAGTAAGGGTGGAATTAATCTGGGTAGCCTGGTGCCTGGCATGTGTGAGCATGCAGTCGCTGTTGGCCATAAAATGTGACTTGGAACCCCCTTGCTCCTTCCCTCTGTGCTCTGGTTGATGCGATTCTTCGTGCTGCCCTTGCATCCCTCCACCTGGTGTGCCTCCCTGTTGCCTGTGATTTATCTGCTGTTTCAAGTTCAACTCAGTTGCTTCTTCTTTAATGTCTTTTCTCACTATTTCAGTTCATATTGACCTCTGAATTCCTATAGGTCCTTGTATGCTATTTTAAAAATTAGTAATATTTCTGTTTTTAAGACTTGTTGCTGCCTTTTATGGTATTACTTTTTATACAATAAAAATAGAGTTGTGGAATTACCATCTCAATCAAGAAGAGACAAACATTTCTTCACTTTTTCAAAAAACTTATCATGGCATTTCTTTTTAAACAATTTCCTGAGTGTGTATTCTGTTTTTACACATAAAATTTAGATTTTTGAATCTAGTACCTGTTTTACAGTTAATTTTTCTTTTCCATATGTGGTTTAACCTAGTTTTAAGTATACAGTGAGTAGATACTTGAATGTTTGAATTATATATAAAAAAAGCTTAAAAGCAGGGTAAATTTAAATATTTAGAAGCTGCTAGCCAAGCATGATGGTGCATGCCTGTAATCCCAGCTACCCAGGAAGGTCAGGCAGGAAGATGGCGAGTTTGAGATCAGCCTGCACAATGGAAGAAGGAAAAAGAAAAGAAAAGGAGGAGGAGGAAAAGGAGGGGGGGGGAGGAAAGAAGCTGCTACTTTAAGCTATTTGATCTTTTGGAGTCACTTTATTTAGGTGGGAAATTTTAACTAAAAACTGTTCTTCTATAACATGTTAAAGTGATTTCGCAACTCTGCTAGGGTTAATAAAACCCATTTTTAATTTGACTTTGGATAACAAAGGGATTGTTCCTTTCTCTCTGTTTTTATTATCAAATATACTTATGGTTTTTTTTTTTTTTTGCGGTACTGGGGATTGAACTCAGGGGCATTCTACCTCCGTGCTATACCCCCAGCCCTATTTTTTTATTCTTTATTTTGAAACCGAGTCTCACTAAGTTGCGAGTGCCTCACTAGGTAGCTGAGGCTGGCTGAGAACCTGGATCCTCCGGTCTCAGCCTCCCGAATGCTGGGATTACAAGCATGCGCCACCATGCCCGGCTTACTTATGGTTTTTATTTTTCTAACTCTCTTAAGTTCTAATGTGAAGCAAATTCTTATATCTTCTTAATTATATTCAACTGTTATGATGTCATTATTAAAATTGTTTATGGAACTTTGTGTTTTCCATTAAACATATTTAAAATATTAAGCAATTCAGCTAAATTTGAATAAGCTACAGAATTTAAAATAGAAAACCAGCTTTTTCTTTTCTTTTTGGGTACTAGGGATTGAGCCCAGGGACATTCTACCTTTGAGCTACACCCCCAGCCCTATTTTATTTTAGTTTGAAATAGAGTCTCACTAAATTGTGGAGGGCCCTATTAAATTGCTGAGGCTGGCCTTGAATCTGCCATCCTCCTGTCTTAGCTGCCCAAGTACTAGGATTATAGGTGCGGTGCCTGACTCAACTTTATTTTTCCATTGGTCAGTTTTCCTTCTCTTTGGGAAGTAGGGTTCTTTTATTGATTGTCCTTAAAATTAGAGGTCAATGCGTGTAAGAGAATTATTTTGGGATAAACAGATGTTGCATGATTTCCTGTCTTCACTTTTGGGTGTTATGGAGTCTTGATCCTTCTCCAGAAAGGGCAAAATATAGCTAAGATTCACATCTCATCCTGTAGACTCTACTTCCTAAAGAAGTGAATTGAATGTAATCATGTGTGTCTTTTTTTCCCTTCCCCAACAGCTTCCATGCCTATGGCTGTTCTAAATTTGGGCCAAATATATCCATTTCAGAGAGGCTTTTTCTGTACAGACAACAGCATCAAGTTTCCGTACCATGACAGTACCGTCACAACTACTATCCTCGTCATAGTGGGGGTTGGCTTACCCATTTCCTCTGTAAGTAAATTACTAAGTAGGTAGTGATGGGTTTGTTGTGCTGGAGTTGGGGTGGGGGTCAATCTGAGTCCTATCTTCATCATTGTTGATGTAGTGAGTGGTTGCTTGAGGAATATATCCACTATTTTAATCCATGGGGGTTTTTCCAGGTATAGGTGGATGTTACTCAAAACAACTTTTTTGCAGAACTATAGAGTAACTATTTTAGAATGGCAGAATTCATTGAAATCATTTAGACTAACTCCTCTCAATATACAAGTGAAGAAACTTAGGCCCACCCAAATACTTGTTCAAGTCCAGTAAGCTATTTTATGGCAAAGCTGAAACTAAGATTATATTGCTTTATCATACTGAGAAGTGCAAATTGAGGTCATAAAAAAGGAGACAGGTTTACTTATTAAGTTTGAGGAAAAAAACTTAAGAGTAACATTATAAATATATATGCAAAATAAAAAAAATTTACAAAATACATTTAAACTGTACCACTTTTGTGTAAGTTGAGCTATTCTTTAGCCTTTCAATTTGTAGGATAATACTGAGTTTCACTATTTTAGATAACTGGAAACTTTCATTCTAGGTTAAGATTCACAAACTGGGTTAAGATTGCCACTTGGGATATTGTGCCTACTTTCTTTATCCTTGACCCTGATTCCTAAACCTTGCCCTTTGTCTTTTTCTGTGACCTAGAAATGGAAGGGAAGGAGCAGGGCAAAGACTCACCTTCTTGAATGTCTTGAGAGTGCAGCAGATCTGGCCATAATTCTTCTTTGACCTTCTGCCTTTTGTCAGTGGACTTCTCCAGATAATTGCCTTAACAAAAGTTTGGTATCTCAGCAGTTCAGCAGCCTTGTTCTGCAAGAGGACCAGTAGCTTTTCTTTCCTGTTTGCCACCAAATTGGCTAAGAATAATAATCTAGTTCTTTAGTTTCCAATTCATACATATGAATTCATTTTGCCTTTTTTGCTAGCAGATTTTTTTCCTCCTTAATGATCACTGGGACTTGGATTTTATTAGTTAAATATTTAATAAGAAATATAAGTATTTCTATTTACTAACAAACAATTATAATTTGATTGTAACCACTTTTTTTTTTTTTTTTTTGGTGTTGGGAATTGAACCCAGGGGCATTCTACCTTCAAACTACACCCCCAGCCCTATTTTATTTTGATTTTGAAACAGGGTCTCACTAGGTTGATGAGAGTCTCACTACTTGCTGAGGCTATCATCGAACCTGTGATCCTCCTGTCTCAGCCTCCCAAGTACTGGGATTACAAGTGCGCCACCATACCTGGCTTGTAACCACTTTTTTTTTTAACAGTACTGGGGATTGAATCCAGTGCAGTGTACCTCCGAGCTACACCCCCAGCCCTATTTTTTATTCTTTATTATGAACCTTAGTCTCACTAAGTAGCAGAGGGCCTCACTAAGTAGCTATGTAGCTGAGGCTGGCCACAAACCCGGATCCTCTGGTCTCAGACTCCCTAGTACTGGTATTACAAGTGTGTACCACCATGCCAGCTTGTAATCACTTTTATAAGAGTAAATGAGAAAATCTGGGGTTTAGTGTAAGAGGATACTAAGTAAGAAGTAAGTAAATTCCACCATAACTGGCAGTGTCTATTTTAGCCATTAGGCTTATGAGTAGTGCACAAGGAGGCCTGGATAGCAGTCAATGTGATTGTACTTGTAGGAAGCGCAACTCTTGGTTATAGCCATTACTTTGAGCATCTGTTGTCACATAACTTTTAAAAAAAAACTGCTTCTGTATTTGAGGAAATAGTTGCCTGAGGATCTGGAAATTCTGTTTAGTTATTTAACTTGGTACATTTTATCTCTTTCTTAAATCTTAATTATAAAAATGATACATACTCATTTATGAGTTAAGCAAAACTTACAAAGTAGAAAGATAAAAGTAACCCATATAGTTTTACTATCTGAAGACAATTTCTGTTAACATTTTGATTTTATTTCCTTTTTGTATAACAAAAATTTTTGAAGTATTTATCAAAGTTAATATCAAAATAACAGTTTAAATGAAGAATAGTAAAACCATATATGTGTGTGTGTGTGTGTGTGTGTGTGTGTATACACACACACACACACACACACATATATATTTTTTTTGGGTCATACTAGGGATTGAGCCCAGAGGCCTTGTACCTCTGAGCTACACCCCCAGCCCTATTTTATTTTTATCTGAAAACAGGGTCTCACTAGGTTGATGAAAGTCTCACTAGTTGCTGAGGCTGTACTCGAACCTGCAATCTTCTTGTTTGTTTGAGCCTTCCAAGTACTGGGATTACAAGCGTGCATCACCACACCCAGTTTATATCTTTAAAATATAGTGAGAATAGTGGGAAAAGACTTAGGACTTAGTATGAATCCTTGAGTTCTTGGACATTAATTTTGTGAGCTTTTCATTAGAGAAAATTGACCTGGAAATTTTTTTTTTTTTGTACTGGAGATGGAACCCAGGGGCCTTCTACCTCCAGGCTATGCCCCCAGATCTATTTTATTGGAAACAGGGTCTCACTAAGTTGCTGAGAACCTCACTGAGTTGCTCAGGCTGGCTCTGGACCTGTTATCCTCCTGTCTCAGCCTTCCAAATACTGAGATTAATTGGAAACAGGGTCTCACTAAGTTGCTGAGAACCTCACTGAGTTGCTCAGGCTGGCTCTGGACCTGTTATCCTCCTGTCTCAGCCTCCCAAATACTGAGATTAAAACCCTGTACCACCACATATTTTAATGCAAATTTATTTATATTAAAAGAAGTAGCATCATCTATAATCCCAGTAATCGGGAGGCGGAGACAGGAGGATCACAGGTTTGAGGCCAGCCTCAGCAATTTAGTGAGACCCTGTTTCAAAATAAAAATGCCCGGGTCATAAGAGGGTCTCTAGATGAAAAGGAGAGACCCTCAAAAGCAAAGAAGTTGATTTAACCGAAGGGGTTGGACGGTGGGGGGGCACCCTAATGTATATCAAAGTTACTCACTAAACTGAGCTTGAGAGGGAGGGAGGGCGAGGGAGCGGGGTAGGAATTTGGGGAAGGGGTCAAATGAGAAATGTGAGCACATATGTCGTTATCAATTTGTACCTAACAAAGATGTATGCTTACAATGCATGAATAAAAATAAAAATAAAAAAAAAAATAAAAATAAATAAAAATGCCCAGGTTTTCAAGCCCAGTACCATTGAAAAAAAGCAATAGTATTATTTGGCCAGTTTCTGGGCCTTAACTGTGCTGATGGCTTGTGGACTAATATGAAAGAATTCTTGCAAATTCCTAGAATAGGTTTATTTAATAGTTTATATAAAACATTGGATATAGAAGGTTATTTCCTATGAAATGAGTTATTTATGTTTGATAAATTTTACATATACTTCACTAGTTGATAATGAGTAATAAGATTTTGGAGGATAGAAAATCTACATTTAAAGAAGTAGCTTATTTTTACAATCTGAAGTCTATAATCTTTTTTAAAAATTAATGTATTGTCTGTTGTATCTTCATTAGATACATGAAAAAAATGCCAAACAAAAACAAAAAATAAGGAGAAGAAAACAAAAAGAAAAAAATGCCAAATTCAAAAGACTATACATTTCTGGATAATTTGGCTTATTGTTTTTCTTTTGGGGTTTTAATGATCCAAATGATTTGGATTTGATACCTCTTGCCCCTCCTCCCCCCACCTTGGCTTTGTGGAGATTTATCTTCTTCTGTGGCAGTTCCTTAAATATGTAATTTTGTAAATTTTTTCAAAAAGGTAAAAGCTTGAATATGTGTGCAACCTTTCAGAGTAATGCTAGCAACAATAGTTACTCTTAAATACGAAATCTATATGTTGTAATGAAGAAGTATACTGTGTCTAGAGTATAAAAAGTATAGTTTGGGAATAGAAAACTCTGTTTGGCAGATTATTTTAAATTGACTTGCGTACTGACTGTGAGTAGTTGCTTTTCTTAGGCCTTTTGATTACTCATGGTGTATAACCTAGTAAAAATGTTTAGCCTAATATGATATTGCCAGTGCTTTTTATGACCAATGTATAAAACTTAAAGAGACATTGTATTATTCAAACCACATAACTGCAAACTAGGAATATATATATGAATGTATGTGAAAAAGGCTTAATCCATATAGATATACATATATGTGTATATATATATCATAAATTAGTGAGAAATAGGTGAATGGATCAAAGAAAGATGGGCAGAGTATGGACAGAAAGTTGTTAGTGGGAGGGAAAAGACTGCTGAGAAATGTAAAAAAGATTTAATGCCCTTAAGAAATAAAGTAATTCAACCGGGCGTGGTGGTACACGCTTGTAATCCCAGCATTTGGGAGGCTGAGACCAGAGGATACGGGTTCGAGGCCAGCCTCAGCTACCTAGTGAGGCACTCCACAACTTAATGAGACCCTGTTTCAAAATAAAGAATAAAAAAAAAAAATAGGGCTGGGGGTATATCTCAGAGGTAGAATGCCTCTGAGTTCAATCCTGAGTACCGCAAAAAAAAAAAAAAAAGAAATAAAGTAATTTCATATTAAAGCAACACTGAGAAGATAGTTTGGCTTGTCACATTAGCAGAGGTAAGAACTTTTCCCAGCTTGTTAAGCATAGAAAACAGGTACTCTTATAAACCTGGTCAGACCATAAGTTGGTATTAAAAAAGAATATATTGTTTGATCTAGAAATTATACTCCAAGTAGTTTTTCTTAGGGAAATAATAATAGTTTCATGCAGAGAATTAATTATAAGAATTTTCATGGTAACATAATTTTTTGTTTTTCTTTTTTATATTTGTGATACTAGGAGTTGAAGCCAGGGCTACATCCCCAGCCCTTTAATTTTATTTTGAGACAGTATGGCCTTGAACTTTTGATCCTTCTGCCTCAGCCTCCCAAGTGGCTAGGTTATAGGTATGTGCCACCATGTCCAGCTAATATTTTTGCAAGTTAATCTAGTTGTAGGAAGATGTTTAAATTATGATTTGCCAGGCATAGTGGTACATGCTTGTAGTCCAGCTGAGATGAGAGGATCACAAATTCAAAGCCAGTCTTGGCAGCTTGGTAAGGCTCTCAGCAATTTAGTGAGACCCTGTTCCCAAATAAGATATAAAATCGGACTAGGGGTGTAGCTTGGAGGTAGAATGCCTCTGGGTTCAATCCCCAGTACCAAAAAATAAATTAAATTAAATTATGATGTACTCTAGTGATGAAATATTTTATTCATCCATTTCGTAGTTTTTGATATTTACTGACATGAAAATATTTTTGTAATATATGATGTGACAACAGAGAGAATAGTAGTAATGGTTCTCTGAATAATGTAGTTATAAGTATATGATGTTATTTTTATTTTATCTTCTGTATTTTCTGTTTTATTCCTCTCCTTTGAACTTGCATTGCTTTTCAAACAAATAAGCCTATTTTGGATTTTAAAAAGCTATTAGAAGCTGGGTGTGGTGGTGCATGCTCTTAATCTCAGTACTTGGGAGGCCAAGACAACAGGATCACAGGTTCATGGCCAGCCTCCACTACTTAGTGAGGCCATATGCAAATTATTGAGACTCTGTTTCAAAATAAAAAATAAGGCCTGGAGTGGTGGCGCACACTTGTAATTCCAGTACTTGGGAGGCTGAGACAGGAGGATCACAAGTTTGAGGCCTTAGCTACTTAGTGGGACCCTCTGCAACTTAGCGAGACCCTGTTTCAAAATAAAAAAAGAATAGGGCTAGGGGTGTAGCTTGGAGGTAGAATGCCCCTAGGTTCAATCCCTGGTACCGGAACAACAATAAATGAATGAATGAATGAATAAATAAATAAAATAAATAAATAAATAAGCAAGCAAGCTGGGTGTGGTGGCGCACACTTGTAATCCCAGCATTTGGACAGAGGATGGGGTTTCATGGCCAGCCTCAGCTACCTAGTGAGGCACTCGGCAACTTAGTGAGACACTGTTTCAAAATAAAGAATAAAAAATAGGGCTCGGTTAAGTGTGCATTTAGCTTTATCTGTCTTAAAGAAAGTATCAAGTGAAGTCATTCTAAGTGATTCTTTTTTTTTTTTTTTTTGGTACTGAGGATTGTACCCAGTATTTTAAAAGCCACAGAAATGGAAATAGCTTTTTAAATGGAAATTTGGAATAATGTACCTTATTTATATTTGTGGTACTAGGGATTGATTCCAGGGGCTCTGAACCACTGAGCTATACCCCCAGCCCTTTCTTATTTTTTTTTAATTTCAAAACACTCTCCCTAAGTTGCCCAGGCTGGCTTTGAACTTGGAATCATCCTGTCTTAGCCTCCCAAGTACTATTAAAGGCATATACCATTGTGCCTGGCTTGGAATAATATACTTTACTCTTTTTTTTTTTTTTTTTTTTTGGTACTGGGGATTGAACCCAGGGGCATTCTACCTCTGAGCTACCTGCAGCCCTATTTTTTTATTCTTTATTTTGAAACAGAGTCTCACGAAGTTGCAGAAGGCCTTACTATAAGTAGCTGAGGCAGGCCGCAAACCTGTGGTCCTCCTGTCTCAACCTCTCAAATACTGGGATTATAGGTGTGTGCCACGATGCCCAGATGAAAAATATTTTTTAGGTGACTGTCCCAATAGCAGGTAAATGAGGTCCAGTTTTTATTATTTGAAATAACTTACATAGATGGTAATAAGAAATTGCTAGTTTCTGGTCATGGCGGAGCCTGTAGTCCCAGTACTTGGGAGCCTAAAATAGGAGGATCACAAGTTCGAGGCCAGCCCTAGCAGTTTAGCAAGACCTTTAGCAATTTAGCTGAGACTCTGTTTCAAAATAAATAAAAAAGGAGGACTCAGGATATAGCTCAGAGGGTTCAATTCCCAGTACCACAAAAGCAAAAACAATTAAAAACTAAAGAAGAAATTGCTATTCATGAGAAAGAAGGAATGAATGGGGTAATATGTCTATTTTTATAACATGTAGCCAGACGTGGTAGCACATGCCTATAATTCTAGTACTTGGGAAGCTGAGATAGGAGGATCACACATTCAAGACCAACCTCAGCAAATAATGAGACTCTCATCAACCTAGTGAGACCTTTTTTTCAAAATAAAAATAGGGCTGAGGGTGTAGCTCAGAGGTAGAATACCCCTGGGTTGAATCCCCAGTAACAAAAGAATAAAACAAAAACCATGTAAAGTGACATATAGGTAAAGCGTTATTTAGGCAAAAGTGGCTTTGGAACTTTGTCCTGCATGATGGCAAGAGAACATTGGTGTGGCTGAGTTTTATGGCATGGTAAGTCTCTCTTGCTGTCCTTTCCTGTACTAGTCAAGGAAACTGATATCCAAACAGCTTATTGCCCACATTTGGATTTCTCATCTCCAGTAATGAAAATACCAAATGCATTCCTCTATGATTGCTATAATCACAGACATGTTCTTGTTTAAAACCTTGTTTCCCTTGTTTACATGAAGTAGGTGCTATGCTGTTGTTACCTACTAGTCAGTAACACAGTACACATCACATAGAGTAGGGATAGTCTGGCATGTAATAGGTATTTAAAATTGAGATAGAAAAATTTAATGAAAAACTGCAAACTATGAAATGAAATAAGATTGTTTTTTATATTTGATAATTACTACCATGAAAATTAAGTTTAAAAATTCATCTCAATATCAGATGCCTCATTAAAATAGCTTTTCAGGAAAAAGTCAAACCTTTGTATTGAATTTGTTTCCATATAGGGGAATGTTTATTAGAATGGAAAAAGTATTATGAAGGTTGATTCCTTCAGTTGAAAGACGTTTTGACTTTTTGTTTACTTATTTTCACGTGGAGCTATGTTTTCTATCTACATCATTGTGGAACATACTGATTCTGTAAGTTCTTATGAGTTATTGTCCTGGCATCCTTTCTTTATATAATTGTCCCAAGATGAAGTAATACCAGGTGCATCCCTTAGTTATTTGCTATATAATCACAGACATTTTCTTTGTTCTATGTTTTACATGTTACCTTTGGAAGAATATGTAGAATTAAATATATTTCTGACATAAAAATACACTGAATGCTTAGGTTTGGTATATTTAAATATTTGTCATACATATATTTTACTTAAATATTTTGATAATCTTTTCTTTTCTTTTTTTTTTTTGTGGTACTGGGGATTGAACTCAGGGGCATTCTACCTCCGAGATATACCCCCAGCCCTATTTTTTATTCTTTATTTTGAAACCGAGTCTCACTAAGTTGCCTAGTGCCTCACTAGATAGCTGAGGCTGGCCGCGAACCCGGATCCTCTGGTCTCAGCCTCCCGAATGCTGGGATTACAAGCGTGCGCCACCACACCCGGCTATAATCTTTTCTTTATATTGGATAAATTTAATGGAAAGAAGAATTATATAACTATTGAGAATCTACTGTTAAGAATGAAAACTGGAAGCCGGGCGTGGTGGCGCATGCTTGTAATCCCAGCATTCGGGAGGCTGAGACCGGAGGATCCGGGTTCGTGGCCAGCCTCAGCTACCTAGTGAGGCACTCCGCAACTTAGCAAGACCAGGTTTCAAAATAAAGAATAAAAAATAGGGCTGGGGGTGTAGGTTGGAGGTAGAGCGCCCTGAATTCAATCCCCAGTACCGCAAAAAAGAAAAAAAGAATGAAAACTGGAGCCGGTCGTGGTGGCGCATGCTTGTAATCCCAGCATTTGGGAGGCTGAGACTGGAGGATCCAGGTTCGAGGCCAGCATCAGCTACCTAGTGAGGTACTCCGCAACTTAGTGAGACCCTGTTTCAAAATAAAGAATAAAAAATAGGGCTGGGGGTATATCTTGGAGGTAGAATGCCCCTGAGTTCAATCCCCAGTGCCACAAAAAAAAAAAAAAAAAAAAGAATGAAAACTGAAGCTCTATTAAATTTCACTTTAGCCAAACTTACTTAATCTTGTTATTTTTCAAGGGAAGTATCTGCTCATAAAATCTCTTTTAAAAGCCCTTTGTTGGGCATGGTGGCATTCATCTGTTAGTCTCAGCTACTCTGGTTGAGGCAGAGGATCGCTGGAGACCAGGCATTCAAGAGCAATCTGGGCAACATAATGGGAACATCTGTGTGTGTGTGTGTGTGTGTGTGTGTGTGTATTTTAAGCTTTTAAGTTAAACAATTTAATAGTATAGCTCGGAGGTAGAATGCCTTGTTACACTGTTTGTATAGTTGAGGAGAAGCAACTCTTTTGCCCTTTACACTTTAAGGTTATTCTATGGCAGGGATAAGCTTCCACTATTTTTTTTCTTCAGTACTAGGGATTGAATCCAGGGGCATTCTACCTTCGAGCTATACCCCCAACCCTATTTTTTATTCTTCATTTTGAAACAGGGTCTCACTAAGTTGCGGAGTGCCTCACTAGGTAGCTGAGGCTAGCCGCGAACCCGGATCCTCCGGTCTCAGCCTCCCAAATGCTGGGATTACAAGTGCGCCACCATGCCCGGCTAATATACAGAAATATTAGCACAGTGATGTCTGCATTTTTCTTTTGTGGAATAGAGAGTTTGAAGGTAGAGTATCTCAGTATGACGTTGTGAATGTCAGCTGCTGTAAATTAGATAAAAGTGAAATGAAGGAATATGCATTAATATTTCATGAATTTGTTTTCCTTTTTCATAATCTAGTTGAGGATGTTATATAATTTACCTTTTTTAAGTTCTAAGAAATTGGTTGAATTTGTGACATTGTCTATTTAAAAATATTTTAAATGAGAGATCCTACTAGAATAGTGGAAGAGGACTTATGGAGGGGAGTGAGAAGGGGAAAAGGGAGACTTGGTGAAGGAAACGGTTCAAATAATGATATGTACATATATGAAGTTATCAACACCAATCTCAATAATAAGTATGGGGAAGTGGGAGGGATCGGGTGAGATCTGAGGGGAAACACACCAAATGCTGTATTGTGTATGTTTCTATCACTCTGAACCTCATTATGGTGAATAATTATAATGTACCAATAAACATATTTTTAAAAAGTTAATAGAAGCCGGGCGTGGTGGCGCACGCTTGTAATCCCAGCATTCGGGAGGCTGAGACCGGAGGATCCGGGTTCGCGGCCAGCCTCAGCTACCTAGTGAGGCACTCCGCAACTTAGTGAGACTCAGTTTCAAAATAAAGAATAAAAAATAGGGCTGGGGGTGTAGCTCGGAGGTAGAATCCCCCTGAGTTCAATCCCAGTACCACAAAAAAAAAAAAAAAAAAAAAAAAAAAAAAAAAAAAAAAAAAAAAAAAAAAAAAAAGTTAATAGATAAATCTGCATCTTTGAATCAGCAGTAAGGTTTTAGGTGCAACATCAAAAGCATAACCCATGAAGGGGTAATTGATAAGTTGGACTTTACTGAAAGTAAAATCTGCTCTGTGAAAGATAGTTAAGAGAATGAAAAAAATAAGCCACAGGCTGAGAGAAAGTATTTACAAAACACCTGACTTGTATCCAAAAGGACTTGTATCCAAAATATACAAAGAACTATAAAAACTCAACAGTATGAAAATAACCCAATTAAAAATTGGGCAGAAGATCTTTACAGACAAACAGGTGCTCAGAGAAGACATACAGATATAAAATAAGCATATGAAAAGATAATTATGCATCTTATGTCACTAGGAAACACAAATTAAAGCAAAAATGAGATACAAATTGCACATGTTAAAATAGTGAAAATCAAGCCGGGCATGGTGGCAGTCCCTGCACTTAGGAGACAGGAGGATCGGATGTTCCAGGACAGCCTCAGCAAGTAGTGAGACTCATCAACCTAACAAGACCCTGTTTCCAAATAAGAAATTAAATCGGGCTGGGGGGTGTAGCTTGAAGGTAGAATGCCTCTGGATTCAATCTCCAGTACCACACACACACACACACACACACAACAACAACAACAACAACAACAACAACAACAAAACTAAGAAGCCGCTAGGCATGGTGGTGCACGCTTGTAATCCCAGAGCTTGGGAGGCTGAGACTGGAGGATCCAGGTTCATGGCCAGCCTCAGCTACTTAGGCCCTCACTAAGTTGCCGAGGTTGCTCATGAACCTGCGATCCTCCTGTCTCAGGCTCCCAAGTACTAGGATTACAGGCGTGCACCACCCCATCCAGCTTGTTTCTAGTTTTTGGCTATTACAAAAAAGCTTTATGAACCCATATTTACAAGTATTTGAGTGAACATAGTTTTTTCCTAGGGTAGATGCCCAGGAGTAGATTGCTGGGTCTTTTGATAAATGTATATTTATGTTTATAAGAATCTGCCCAACTGGCTTCTGTTTTCCAGAGTGGCTGCATCATTTTGAATTCTTACTAGTAATCTAGAAGGATTCTGCATTTTGCCAGCACCCTGGAATTCTCTCTGTGTGTGTGTGTGTGTGTGTGTGTGTGTGTGTGTAATAATACCTAATTTGGCCGTTATTTGCCTTTCTCAAATGGCTACTAATGCTGGACATCTTTTCATGTGCTTTACTTGCTATCCATGTATCTTCTTTGACAAAATCTATTTTCTCCCAGTTTGTGGCTTGTCTTTTCTTTCTCTGAAATTTGTTGTTGTTATTATTATTATTCTGGTTTAACTAAAGGCCTCATACACTCTAAGCAAGAGCTCTATCACTGAGCTACAGATCCCTCGCCTCCCTCAACTAAAAATAATAAATTTTATTTTGAGACAGGGTTTCAAAATGGCTGCCCCTCCTTTTGATCCTATTGCATCAGCTTCCTGAGTAGCTGGTATTACAGATGTATACCACTATGGCTGGCTTAAATTTGTCTTTTGAGAACAAAAGTTTTAAATTTGGATGAATCAAGTTTATCAACATTTTTCCTTTTATGGATTGTGCTTTTGGTGTTATATATTAGAATTCTTTGCCTAATCCTAGATTATAAAGATTTTTCTAAAAGTTTTATAGTTTTCAAATTTTTCTACTTAGCCATATGACCAATTTGTAAAGATATGCAAGATTCTTTGTGTTTGTTTTTTTTGCCTGCAGGTGACCAATTGTTCCAACACTATTGACTCTCCTTTCTCCAGTTTATTGCTTTTGCCTTTATACTTTTGTTTAAAAAAAAAAAAAGTTGGCTGTGTTTGTGTGAGTCTATTTCTGGAATCTATTCTTGCTCCATTTATTTCTTTTCTTTTTTTTTTTTTTTTTTTTTGGTACTGGGGATTGAACTCAGGGGCATTCTACCTCTGAGCTATACCCCCAGCCCTATTTTTTATTCTTTATTTTGAAACCGAGTCTCACTAAGTTGCGGAGTGCCTCACTAGGTAGCTGAGGCTGGCCGCGAACCCGGATCCTCTGGTCTCAGCCTCCCAAATGCTGGGATTACAAGCGTGCGCCACCATGCCCGGCTTCATTTATTTATTTTTCTAACCTTCCAATTAATACTATGCCAGACTGAATACTGTTGCTGTATATTGGGTGGTAAAAAAATACATATCAAGTAGCTTAAATTTGAGTGGTTAAAAGAAAATAAATTATAGCATTGCTTTTCTCAAAAAATTCAAAGAATGTGACTTTTTCAACTTTATTATTTTTCAAAATAGATTTTGACTGTTCTAGTTCCTTGGTCTTTCCACATAGATTTTAAAATGAATATGTTTGTGTCTACAAAAAAAAGCCCTGCTGGGATTTTGATAAGAATTGTGTTGAACATATAGATCAATTTATGGGAGAATTGACATTTTTACCTTTTTTTTTTGGTGGTGCTGGAGATGGAACCCAGGGGCATTCTACTTCTGAGCTATACCCCCAGACCTGTTTTATTTGGAAACAAGGTCTTGCTAAGTTGCTGAAAGCCTCACTGAGTTGCTGAGGCTGGTTTTGAACCTGCAGTCCTTCTGTCTGCCTCCCAAGTACTGGGATTATAGGCGTATGCCACCACACCTGGCTGTACCTTAAGTTTTTTAAGCCATGAAGATGGTTTCTCTTCATACTTATTTAGGTCTTTGATTTTTAATCAATATTTTGACTTTCAGTATATATATTTTATGCATACTTTGTTAGTTTTATACCTAAATCTTTTAATATTTTGAACTATTATAAATGGCATTATGTTTTTAATTTTGTTTTCCAATTGTTCATTGATAATATATAGAAATAGGGTTGATTTTTTTTTTTTATATTGACTATATCCTGTGATCTTACTGTATTCACTTGTTCTAGGATTTGGGGATTGATTTCTTGGGATTTTCTTGTTTTTGTTTTTGTTTTTTCCCCGTACTGGGGATTGAACCCAAGGCCATCCTATCTCTGAGCTACACCCCAAACCCTATTTTTTTATTCTTTATTTTGAAACAGGTTCTCTTTAAGTTGTGGAGAGCCCCACTAAGTAGCTGAGGCTGGCTGTGAACCGGATTTTCCAGTCTCAGCCTCCCAAGTACTGGGATTACAAGCATGTGCCACCATGCCCAGCTCATTTTCTTTGTTTTAATTGTACCGTATTAACTGTCTTTTTCCATTGTCCTCTAAGAGGTCTTTCAAATCTTCTTCATGACCTTTTAATGTAGAGTGATCTGGGGATCAGTGCCTGGATCCTCTTTTCTCCTCCAACTAGATTTGCTTCCTTGGTAATCTCATCCAGTCTCATGGTTGTAATACTACTTCTATGTCAATTTTATATCTTTAGCCTGGCCTTTTCCCCCAAACTGGAAACTTTACATTAATTGCCTACTTGACATCTCTACTAATTGGCACCTGAAACTAGATGTGTCCAATTGAGCTGTTGGATCTATCCCTTGCTGCTTGTTCCATTTCTAGTCTTTCCCAACTCAGATAATGCAACTTTAAACTTCTTGTTGCTCTAAGCCAGGCATGGTGGCTCATGCTTGTGATCCCAGTACTTGGCAGACTGAGACAGGAGAATCCCAGGTTCATGGCCAGCCTCAGCTACTTAGTGAGGACCTCTGCAAGTAAGACCCTGTTTCAAAATAAAGAATAAAAAATAGGGCTGTGAGTGTAGCTCAGAAGTAGAATACTCTTGGATTCAATCCCTAGTACTGCAAAAACAAACAAACAAACCAGCCAACCAAAAAAATCTTCTCGTTGCTCCAGTAGAAAACCTGGGGTCATTGCCAACTATTTTCTTATACTTAAGTCCAATCAGTTATCAGCAAATCCTGTTGAGTTTTTCAGATTAAATCCAGAATTTGACCAATTTAAGACCTGTGCCAGGCTGCCCCCTACTCCCAACTAATACTTGTGCAGAGTCGGACCTCAGTTAATTATTGAGCTGAATTGACTGAATACTTCTTTATTAATGATGAGATACTCAAGGCATTAAAATGTCACTTTCTCCATCCCTTAATGTTGACAAAAATAATTAAGTTTCTTGAATTTAAAGACTTCTCTTATAGATGGAGCTTCTTAATCTTTCGGTCTGTATACTGAACCAAGTTTAAATGTACTTTATATTAAATTGCTTCAAAGGTCTTTATAAAAGAAATGTTGGAAGAGTTTTTAAATAAGAAAATGTCTATCTTTAGCTTATTAGTTATAATTTGCAAGGTTGGTCTGAAAATAATTGTTTTTCTTTTTTTTTTTTTATGTAACTAGGGATTGAACCCAGAAGTATTTTACCTCTGAGCTATACCTTCATCCTTTTTTATAATTTTTTGTTTTTGAAACAGGGTCTTACTAGATTGCTGAGAGTTTCCCTAAGTTGCTGAGGCTGGTCTTGAACCTGCAATCCTCCTGTCTCAGCCTCCCAAGTACTGGGATTACAGGCTTACATCACTATGCTCTGCTTAGTTTTTAAATACTCACCCTGGTAAAGAGTAATATTAATGCATTAAGTCCCAAGTTTTGGACTTTGAGAACATAATAATTATCTTAACATTACAGTAGCCAGGATATAGTGGTTCTTATAATTCCAGTGCTTGGGAGGCTGAGACAGGAGGATCACAGGTTTGAGGATAGCCTCAACCTAATGAAATTCTCAGCAACCTAGTAAGACCTCGTTTCAAAACAAAAAATAAAAAAGGCTGGCGTGGAGCTTGGGGGCAGAATACTCCTGGGTTCAATCCCTAGTACCACAAAGTAAATAAACAAATATAAATAAAGTTACCATAAGTGGTATATTTTTGCTCAATTTAAGTTTTTATAGTTGTTCCAAATCTGGGAAGATGAGACAGAGTGGGTTAATAAAGTACACTCCAGATAGGCACTCCATGTCACGAGAGGACATCATGCGTAAGGTGACTGCTCTGGATTGTCTCCAGAAAAGGAAGTACATTCATGCTTTAAGTAGTAAAGGAATGCAGTAGTCCAGGTGGTCTTGCGGTTGTGTAGTGAACTGAGCAGAGTAACTGGACAGGTTCTCAAGTAGTCACCACAGTTTCATTCTGTTAAATACAAGCATATTCTTTTTACTGTCTTACTATGCATGGTTACGTTTTTAGTTCTTACATCTTTTGACAACCTGTATTTTTCTTTTCCTCCTCTTTCTCCTCCTCCTTGAACCCAGGGCCTCACATATGCTAGGCAAGTACTATATCACTGAGCTATACTACCATCACTTTGCTGCTCCTCCTCCTCCTCCTCTTCCTCCTCTTCTGCATCATTATTATTATTATTATTATTATTATTATTATTATTATTATTATTACTAGGTGCTGGGGCTTGAACCCAAGGCCTTGTGCACAAGCATGCTCTCTACCAGTGAGCTACATCTTCAGCCCCAACTTGTATTTTCAAAATTGATTCTTTCTTATTTGGAATTGGTAAATAAACAAAGGAAAGTAGACTAAATACATACACACATTACATGTCTGTTTAGCCCAGGGGTATGGCCAGGTGGCAGAATTACAATTCTACACTCCAGCCTGTACCTCTGGGTTCTTGAGGCTTCTAACCTCCTTCCATTTCTTTCCTTTCTCATTCAGGCATTAAGAGGAAAATGTGATTGTTGAAATATTTCATAAATGGACATCGTCTTCTCTGCTAATGTGGTCCTTTCATCTTCCAGGCTATTGAGGTGATTCCTAACCTTGCAAAAAAATCTCGCAACCCTAGACATTAATGTGTTAGGATTTCTCAGATGACTGCCATTAGCCCTAAGGCAGTGTGTCCCTTAATGATTTGTTACTGTGGGCTCTGGGCTTGCATGTCACTCTCTCCTAGGAATCTGGTGTTTTATACCCATACAATGGAATACTATTTAGTAAAACAGAACAGAATAGCAATCCATGCTACAGTATAGATGAACTTTGGAACATTCTTTTGTGGAGGCCTTGGGGTAGCTTTCACTAATACTAGAATAGTTCCTTTCACGTGGAAGAGTTTTTAACCATAGGTTCTCAGTTTTGTTGAACACCCTGCCATCAATCTTTTCAACTACAATAGTTTGGTAGTATTTTTGTTAGGGTTCCAGGTCTCAAATATTTATGCAAGAGGAAGTTAAAGAAGCTTCAGTGTTACCATGCTCATATGTTGCCTTTTCCTATCTAGTAAAGAATGGAGAAGTGTTTTTGTGATATTTAGTTTGTGGAAGTGATGAGTTAACATATCACATGCTCTCTTTTGAATCATTATGAATATTCATTGGTCAAAGAGGAGAGCTGTACTTATTTGTGAATGAGTATGAGTATGAGGTGTATTTATTTATTTATTTTTTGTGGTACTGGGGATGAAACCCAGAGGCATTCTACCTTTGAGCTACACCCTCAGCCTGATTTTCTTATTTGGAAACAGGGTCTTGCTAGGTTTATGAGTCTCACTACTTGCTGAGGCTGTCCTTGAACCTGTGATCCTCCTGTTTCAGCCTCCCAAGTACAGGGATTACAGGCATGTGCTACCATACCCAGCTGAATATGAGTTTACCATGTAGAGAATGTGAGTTTTAAATGGGTTGTGACTATGTGAGTAAAGAAAAAGCAAGATGTAGGAATGTAAGATAGTGCAGCCTCATTGGAAAACAGCTTGGCAGTTTCTATAAAAAGGCTAGGCATAAATTTACCATAAGACCCATTAATTCCACTATAGTTATCTACTCCTTAGAAATGAAAACATATCCGTATGAAGACATGTTAATGTTCAAAGTAGCTTTAGCCATAACAGCCTCAAAATGGATACAACCCAAATGTCCACTAACTGGTGAATGGATAAATCAAACAATACAAAGGAACAAAATCTTGTTAGGGCATGGATGAACCTCAAGAACATTATATTAAATAATACACCTGCTGTATGGTTCCATTTATTGAAATGTCCAGAGAAGGCAAATCTATGTAGAGACAGAAAGCAGATAAGTGGGGTTAGCATTTGGGAGTAGGGACTCAATGCAAATGGGTTCAAGGGAATCTTTAGGGTAATGAAAATGTTCTAAAGCTATATTTTTAGTGATGATTGCATAGCTTTATAAATGTATCAGAATCAGCCGGGCGTGGTGGCGCACACTTGTAATCCCAGCATTCGGGAGGCTGAGACCGGAGGATCCGAGTTCGCGGCTAGCCTCAGCTACCTAGTGAGGCACTCCGCAACTTAGTGAGACTCGGTTTCAAAATAAAGAATAAAAAATAGAACTGGGGGTATAGCTCAGAGGTAGAATTCCCCTGAGTTCAATCCCCAGTACCG
>PVLC010029410.1:0-20238 GCA_004027655.1 Graphiurus murinus
TTTTTTTTTTTAAAGGAAACTCTCTGTCAGCATTTCTTTGCAATTTCTGTAAGACAGGGTTATTATAAAACAATAGCAACAACAACTTTGAAGAGCTAAGTAAATGATTTGGAATTAAAGTTGACATATAGGAAAGCTTCTGATTTTTTAAAATCGATTTTGTATCCAGACACTTTGCTGAACTTGTTGATCAGTTCTATAAGTTTTTTGGCTGACTATGTTGGGTCTTCTAAGTATAGTATCATGTATTCTGCAAAAAGGGATAGTTTTAGTTCTTCTTTCCCTATTTTTACCTCTTTGATTTCCTTCTCTTGCCTTATGGCTCTGGCTAGAGTCTCAAGTACTATGTTGAACAGAAGAGGTGATAATGGACATCCTTGTCTTGTTCCTGTTTTTACTGGGAACTCTTGCAGTTTCTCTCCATTTAATATGATATTGGCTGTGGGTCTATTGTATATTGCCTCTATGATGTTGAGGTATGTTCCTTCTTTTCCGATTTTCTGCAGTGCTTTTAACATGAATAGGTGTTGGATCTTGTTAAATGCTTTTTTAGCATCGAGATGATCATGTGATTTTTGTCTTTGATTCTGTTTATGTGGTGAATTACATGGGTTGTTTTTCATATGTTGAACCAGCCTTGCATCCCTGGGATGAACCCGATTTGGTCATGGTGTATAATTTTCTTGATGTGGTTTTGAATGCGCATGGCTAGTATTTTGTTTAGCAGTTTTGCATCTAAGTTCATCAGTGATATAGGCCTATAGTTTTCTTTTCTTGAGCTGTCTTTATTTGGCTTTGGTATTAACGTGATGTTGACTATTCATAGAATGTGTTTGGGAGGGTCCCATTTCTTTCTATTTCATGGAATAGTTTGAGGAGTATTGGGATTAGCTCTTGTATAAATGTTTTATAAAATTCACTTGGAAAACCATCTGGCCCTGGGCTTTTGTTTGATGGTAAACTCTTTATTGCAGTTTTTATTTCTTTAATTTTTATTAGTTGATTTAAGTTTTCTATATCTTCTTTTTTAGGAAGGTTATATGTATCTAGAAAATTGTCAATTTCTTCTAGATTTTAGGAGGATGACATTATATTAAGGAGTTTCCAGAAAGTAACCGGTAGGACAGAATTGAGCAGAAAATCTTTGCAGAGTGATCTGAGAGAGAAAGACAGCAATAGATAGAATAGCCCCTTGACTTTTTATTGTGGTCTAGGAGGCATAGCCAAATAATTTGTTATTTTTATGGTAGGTATTTTGTGCTTTTACTTTTCTGATTCATAAATACTTAAATGGAAAGATCTATTCATAGGTAATAAGAAAATTCTTCATTTTGTATATTACCAATTTCCTCATTATATATATTTGCCTGTCAATTTAACTTTTGTTTGATTTAGTTAACTGACAAGTATCAAATTCTTTATTATTCTACACTAAACTGATTTTTAAAATTTCCCACTAAAATCCAACATGACTTGTTAAAAGAGCTCTTCATTTTCTCAGTAATAAGTATTACAAAAATAAAATTGAATTTTTTTCTCTAAAAATTTACTGGTCTCCAATAATTTTATTTTACTTGGTTCTATATAAATAGATATTATATCAGTTCATTTGAAATTGGGCTCTTGCTTAGTTTGCAATATGTTTGCCAAGAAAATAGGATCTATTGTATAATATTTTCTTTCTTACTTTTAAATTGTATTGACCTTTGCCTTTTAAAGTAATACCAGTTTGTCTAAAGAATATGTCTATAGATCAATTATACTATTTTCAGGAAAAAAATAAATGTTGTGAGTGATAAAATTCCTTCAGTGTTAAGTGTATTTAGTCAAATATTACCTCGATTTAAAACTAAGGTATTTTCTCTCTACAAACACAATTGGATTAAAGTCTCAAAACTCAGCAGTTTTCAGCTCTTTCTTTTTTTTTTTTAGAAGCAATTTTAATGGTTTTTGTTTTTTTTTGGTGGCCTAATTAATTTTAGTTCAGCTGCTGCTATTTTTTATCCATTTTCTTTTTAATCTATGCAAAAATTTTCAGGTTCTTCCATTTTGCTTTTCCATTTATTTTTCTATAGAGCTAAATACTAAGATTCCTGATATCAAACTATTTTAGTTGGGTGGTAAGAATTAAAAATGAATCCTTTTTGGGAATAAATAACAATTAATTGTTCTCAAGTACCCAAGGAATAATTGTTAGGCTTTTAGATTTGTGCCCATGCCATTAGGGCCATCTGTATTCTCTTTTTAATCAGAAAAAGAAAATTATAAACTGAATTAGTTTTCTTTTGATTTTCTCTAGTTGCTTCAAATGTAAATTTTAAGTCCTCGATAGTGTGAAGAAGCATTGCATATGATACTTATTTTGAATTTTTAATACACCAAGGATCACATCAGGGCACAGTAGATACCCAGTAAATTTCTATTTAAATTGTATGCATTGAAGCATTGCTGTAGAAGATGACAAACCATATTTATGATTAGAATTTTGTTATTTTTGCTTTTCTCATTTACTCATAGGGAAGGTTAATGTAATAATATAATTACGACACTCAGCTTTTTCTTTAAAATCTCCACAAAATGTTTTGAATCAGCTAAATGCATCTAAAAGAATTTACTTATGTGTGGAATTTTAAGCTTTTTAATTGCTTTAATTACATTTTACTTAATGAAAAAGGAGCTGTGGCTTCACACAAAAGGAAGCATTTTTCTTGCTTAAGTTAACCAAATAAAAGGTAAATGTAGATCTTTGTTGAGTGAATTGTTGTGAAAGCTGTTATTTCTAGTATACATTCTTAAAATGAATACAACACTGCTACAAGACAGCTGACAGCTGTGGTTGAATGTGCAAAGTGCTGTCCCTGATGCTCAAGTCTGAATCATCTAAGTCCAATTTACTGTGTGCTTTTCTGCATATTGAAAGATTAATCTCTCAAATCTTACTGGGCAAAGACTTTGAAATTCTTTCTTATTATAGGATGTCAGGTCTTTGCCACTATTCATTTTTATTGTTTAGTTTTCCCTATATTTTACAGATCTGCTTTCTTATTTTTTTGTTGTTGTTGTTTTGTTTTTTGTTTTTTGGTTGAGTGTGGTGGCACACACCTGTAATCCTAGTACTTGGGAATCTGAGACAGAAGGATTGCAGGTTTGAGGACAGTCTCGGCAATATAGTGAAACTCTCAGCCACCTAGCAAGACCATGTTTCAAAGCAAAAAATAAAAAGGGATGGGGGTATACCTCAGAGCTAGAGAGCTAGAATGCCTTTGGGTTCAATCACCAGTACTCTTAAGAAAAAAATGTTTTATTTATTTATTTATTTATTTTTAGATGGGGTTTTGACATATTGCCTGTCAGTGTCCAATTCCTTGGCTAGAGCAATCCTCATGTCTAAGCCTTCTGAGTAGTCTACTTTCTTAAAGAATACATAAATACTTGTGTGCATATGAAATTGTTTATTTATTTGTTTATTTTTACTTATAATTTCTTTTCTCTCTTATAATTTTTTAATATTTTTATTGGTGCATTATAGTCTTACATCATAATGTAATTCCTAGTGATAGTGACATTCATGCACACAGTACTTGGTGGGTTTCCCATAGCTCCCTCCCTACTCCCCCCTTTCCCATACAGGGTATTGAGACTGACATTGGTATTCTCACATATGAACATAATGTTGATGGAAGTGATTCCTTCATTGATCCTCCCTCTCCCCCACCCCTTCCGTAGAGCACCTCCTTGACTGCACTGGAGTTTCTCCTCCATTATCTCAAGTCCCTCTTGTATCCCAGTTACTCCCTAACTTCTGCTTATGAGAGAAAACAAAGGACCTTTCATTTTCTGTGACTTGCTAATTTCACTTAATATAATATGCCCCAGGTCCATCCATTTTCCTGTAAATGACATAATTTTGTTCTTGACTGTTAAGTAGAATTCCATTGTGTGTATATGCCATAATTTTGTAATCCATCTATTGATGGACACTGGGTTGATTCCATAATTTGGCTATTATGAATTGTGCTGCTGTAAACATCGATAAAATACACAAATTAAAGTACACATAAAGCTCTTGTCAAAATGTGTACCTTGTGGCTCTTACACTCTGATATTTAGCAGGATTCTGTTTGCCCTTCATATTCTCTGCCTGCCCTGCAGAATTCTCCTTGAAACCACTGGTTGCTACAGGTATGGAAATAAAGAGAGAAGAGAAAACCTAGCTCAGTGAACTCTGAGCTCTAACTGAAGTAGTTAGATGTGAAAAAATGTGTCCCGCTTTCAACTACTAAAGAATTTACAATATGTGATATGGCATTGTTTTTTAAGAAAATCATATATATTGCTAATTTCCTGATACCGTATCATAAGTTTAGCTTCTGAATAAAATAGGTGAATTATACCTTCTTACTAAGTTCATACATGTAAATGAGAGATAGATTCTATTTTTAAATTTAAGAACTGTGTAATTATTATACATTCTAGTTTTTAAAAACAAAGTATGCCTCTTTAATAGAGTGAAGAACAAGCAGTATTAAAATTATCCATACCTAGCTGGGCGTGATGGCACATGCTTGTAATCCCAGCATTTGGGAGGCTGAGACCAGAGGATCCGGGTTCGTGGCCAGCCTCAGGTACCTAGTGAGGCACTCTGCAACTTAGTGAGACCCTGTTTCAAAATAAAGACTAAAAAATAGGGCTGGGGGTATAGCTTGGAGGTAGAATGACCCTGAGTTCAATCCCCAGTATTAAAAAAAAAAAAAAAGAAAAGAAAAATTATCCATACTTATGTGTTATTTGAAGGAAGTTTATTAACATCTAAATTTTAGCCAGGCATGATTGCACACATCTGTAATCCCAGTACTTGGAAGGATTATAGATTCAAAGCTAGCCTCAGCAATTTAGTTAGGCCCTCAGCAACTTAGCGAGACATTGTTTCAATATAAATGAAAAATGTTTGGGGATGCAGCTCGGTGGTAGAGCACCCATGGATTCAATGCCAAGTACCACAAAATAAATAAATTCATAAAAATAAAGTTGGTGTTCCTTAGTATTAATGAGTAAAAATTTGAAAACATTTAAAAATATGATATTTGGTGACTTAATGCAGTGGTTTTTAGAACTATTTTCGGTATTTGGGCAAGACTATTTTATGGCAGTGCCTTTTTGGTTTTGTTTGTTTTTGCTTTTTTGTGGTAATAGAGATTGAACCTCGGGGCATTCTACCTCTAAGCTGTACCCCAGACTTTTTTTTTTTTTTTTTTTAATTTTGAAACAGGATCTGGCCTAATTGCTGAAGGTCTTGCCAAGTTGCTGAGGCTGGCCTCAAACCTGCACTCTTGTTCCAGCCTCTTAAGTACTGGGATTATAGGCATGTACCAGTACTGTCCAGCTTATAGCAATTATTGACTCATATGGAATGATAACATTCTCTTGGTTACAATGAAATAAATCCAGTGAACCATTTTTTTTCTGGCCAAATTTATTTATTTTTAATACTTTTATTGGTGCATTATAGTCTTACATCAACTTTAAAAATTTATCCGTAATTTTAGATAGAAAATAAAAATCATTAACTGTCATTTTGAATACTTTTTTTTCTTTACTAAGTAGTTTTACTTAGTTTGGAACAAATGCTGAGGAAATAACATTAAAGACTGATAGTTATAAAATTTCATAAGTTTGAATGTTTTAGGATATGTCAGTCTTTCCGACCTAAATTTTGTAATTTATCTCTATTAGGTTTAGATGTTTGATTGGTAGAATGTTTTTTCTTTTGTGTATAGTTAGGACCATTATTTTTAGGTAATTTGATGTAGGTGGGACCTGAAATTGCGGCTTAATTTTACAAGAAGATCTTTTCAGAGTTGTCAGGAGGTAGGCTGCAAATATAATTGTGCACAACTAGCTACTTACTCAGTATTTCCTGACTTTCTGATAAGACAAAGCCAGATTGAGTGAAATTTTCAATGAAACCTGAACTTTCAGACTTCATTGCACAATCCTCCAAGTGGTATAATATAATATGAATGTTCAGTGGAGTTTTAGGATATTATTTTTTTCTGATAATTACCATTCAGGAAGGAATTTAAATCACTTTATAGATGCATACAAATTTTGGAATACATATTAGCTAAGCTTAAATAGTCCTTTTTTATCATTAGAAATTTGAAGCATTGAAGGGATATTGGTGAAGCATACTTAACAATTCTCCAAATTAAAAAAAAAAAATAACAAAACTTTTTTTACAGTTCCAAAAGAAAGGAAGTAATGTATTGTTCAGATTTATGCTATTTTTATCTTCAAACAAAATTTATATTGTTTATAGAAGTTTCTTGCTATAAACAGAATGTGTAATAGCTGTATGAGTCTCTATTCTTTAATGTAAGAAACTACAATTTAGCATAAATGGGAACACATCACCAGGTTTTCATATACACTATTATTAATACAGTATAATGGGAAAAGTACAGTAAATCCTTTGTGTTACACCATAAAATTGAAAACAGGTCTTTTCTTAAGCTGTAGGATGCCTGAATATTGTTATATCAGAGTCAAGAAGGAAATGGTAACCTGTACTTTGACTTTATAGCATAGACTCTGTCTCTTAGTTCCTCAGTGCAATTTGCTCACTTTTGCTATTGATGAGATACAGATTTCCTTATAATTGTACTTGCCAGTTCTGTTAAAATTGATAGTTTATTTGTGGCTAGTGTGTTTTTATGTGTGGCTTAGCAAAAGAGTGTCATTTGGGCTTTAGCATTGGTATGGGTTTAATTTAATTATTTGAAGGTTTTCTTGTAACTCTATTTATTAGCAGTTCATATAAATGCAGTACTACTTAGAATGAATGAGTTACACAATTTAAAAAGATTACCAGAAAAGAAATGGACATTCTGTTTATTGGGAAAATACTTAATAAATCATAAATTAATTCCATCTAAATTCAATTTTTAATTTATTCAATTATACATTTCTAGTAGGATGCTTTTTTTAAGATCTATTTTTTGGGGGGCAGGGTGGCACACTAGAGCAGGAACATTGGATCATTTGAAAACTTTGGAATATTCTAAGAAAATAACAACAAGTCAATACCAAAATAACAACAGAAAACAAAGTTAATGTGGGTACTTTCTGAACTGAAAACATTTAATGTTTGTTTGGTTAGTTGGTGTTTCTTTCCTTTCATTCTTTCTCTCCATTCAGTTCCTCTACTGTCCCTTCACCTTCCCTTCCTTCCTCTTTCTCATTCGTCCCTCTTTTTCTTCCTTCCATTTTCTCAGTGAATATAACAAATGATAATTGAGCATCCACCTGTGATGGCACTCTGCAGGTGGTAGGAAAAAGGTTAAATACACACAACAGTTTAAAAACATGTTTAGAAATGAGGAATAGTTCACTGAGTTCCTAGTTTTATAAATTCATAAAAGATGTCTGTTTATTTTGCTAGACACTAGGGATTTTCTTGTTCCCAAGAGGCTCATAATTTGAATCTTTTTGGTGCTTTAACGAAGTATGTACAGAATGCCGTGGGAATATAGAGAAAGGAGCATCTTAGAGAAAATATGTTTATGCTCTGATTTGAAGCTTAGGGCAGGCAGCTCTTATGTTATGAACATTTATTTAGCTTATACCAGAACTGACAAATTTTGAATCTATAGTTTGGCACATCTAGCTTTAAAGTTACTCCGTTTGTCAAGGCAAAACCAAAGGCAGTGTTTCAAGAATAGATGTAAAAGTTGAAAAATTTTAACTATTTAGAAGCTAAACACATTTCAACTTTTATCTGGCCCTTCCAATTCTTCCATTTTAGTGATGTACCAAAGTATTTATTATTCTGTACTAAATTCTATACACAACTAAATTAAAAGACATGGTTTATGCCTTCAAGATAATTACTGAATTGTCTTCTGGGATGTCAGAATCAGTATAGGTATTCTCAAGTAGCTGCTTACATCATTATATTTTGTATAACCTTCTCTGTTTCATAAATAAGCACTCTTCCCTCTCTTTCCCCAGCTCTCTTTTTGGATGTGAATAATGGGTTTGCAAATAGCAAGTTTCAGCTGGCAAACAATTTTAACTGTTGATGTAACAGATATTTTCTTATAAATGTTACTGTAATAGGAGAATTATTTGTTAAAACAGTGTTTAAAGTGGTTATGTAAACAAAATATTAAATTACTGTCCGGTAGATCAATGTAGAAAATACAGATTAAAATTCATTCATATGAAACTAAGTTAAGTCACTATCCCTCTTTTATTAGAATCTCAGTTCTAGTTTAAAGACCAAAAAGTATTTAAGATTTCCTAATACAATTTAGACCTTAATTCATTTTCGGTAATTGACTAGCTTCTACTTTGGGGGATAGAGTGATAGATTTAGTTCTTTTAAAAATTCTGAACTTCATATTTTTCTAGTTTTCTGGAGGAGTTTGAAATAGAAAAGGAACAAAAGAAATTTGGGAACTTGAGCAAATTGTTTTATCAGAAGTTTTGTCAAGATATATTAAATAGTAAGATTTGATGGTTGAGACAAAATTTGGAAATATCTTAAATATTTACAATAAAATCCAGTAGGAATTTCATTCATAAGGAGTGATACTAGTCATTTATCATTTATACATTATAATGAACTAGTTTAGAATTCACAAGTTTGAATCTTTACTAATAATTTCTTTGTTATTGTTTGATACTTAGAATTTAACCTAGGGCTGTTCTACATCCGAGCTATACCCCTAACCCTTTTTTAAATTTTATTTTGAAACATGGTCCACTAAATTGCTGAGGGTCTCATTAAGTTGCTTAGATTGGCCTCAAATCTGTGATCTGTGTCAGCCTCCCAAGAACTAGGGTTATAGGCGTGTGCCACCATGCTGGGATTTTACTAATCATTTCATATAGATTTCATATAGTGTATAAATACTTCTGGATAGTCTACTTTTGTTTCCATGTCAGAGCACATAACACATAAGCTCCTTTACTCTGAAGATGTTGGCTAAATAAGTACAGGTGGTCAAAATATAGGAAATTAACATGGGTATTAATTTCTTGCTACGAATAATTTCTAAACAGAACTCCGTATGGGATCAGTCATAAAAGTATTTAAAAACATGACATGAATGAGAAAACAGGAAAGTTCTTCAATTAAAGATAAATAATTGGGAAGGAAACAGAAATAAGCCCTAGCCAAGCACTGAGCATTCTTTGTAAATCATAACTAATTATTTTACAACATAATAACACCTTTGAGTTCTTTTTACTTTTTTTCTTTTGCTGGTATCCTATTTCCTTCACTAAAGTCTCACTAAAGAAAATTCACATAAAGACTTTAACTTCCTTTTCATTTGGAGAGATAATGAAGTTACATTTCTTGTTTTTTTTGGTATTGACCCATCTATTTGTGAATATATCTATAATATATGACTAGTATATATTCCACCTTCTATTAAGTGTTTGTATTTTCAGTTATCTTTATAAGTGCAATTTCTGTAGTACTTGAATATAGAAAGTATAAAAGATTAATTGATGACATGGATATAGTAGAAGAAAAATTTTGATAAACTAAACTTTTTGGTTATTTTGTAATAAATTAAGAGTGGGTTACTTAATATTCATTATAAAAATAATTCAGAGGATGATCTTGTGAATTAAAACTTTTTGAATAGTAATAACGTATGCTTTCTAAAAAAAATTATGGTTGTAACTCAATTTTGCCCACAATCTCACATCCTAACAGTCAAATTTTAAAGTTAGTAACAGTGTTAGAAATTCATATATCACCATATCAATCTCTTGGATGTGAGTTAACAATTGTTAAAATTTGTCAAATCTGCATAGCTTCCTTACCCTAGCAGATTAAGTTTCCACTAAAATTCTACACCAATGGAATGGAAAATATATGACAATTTTTGTAGATACTGAGCTAAGGATACTTGGCAAGTACATTGTCAGTTAATTAGGATCACTCAAAGTCAGGCCATATTTGAAAATAAAAATGACATTATTTACTTTGTAAACAGTTTACTTTTACCTGTAGAATTGTCCCCAGGCTATTTTTTTAACCATAGAAACAGCTTTCCTCTTCAATTAGGCATTTCTTGCCTATCAGTGTGCTCTTAGGCCACTTTACAAACTGGCTAATTTAAGAGGGGAGTACAGCTTACATATTGTATGTTTTCTCTCTGTTACTGCCTTTATATAAATATCTGTTTACTTTTTTCCATTTTAAATATTATTCTGTAATGTAATACTTGCTGGCATATTTGTTTGGGCAAGACCATCAGTTTATACAAGTCATGGTGTAAAAAAATATTTGCTTGGACTGAAGTTTATTTCCTATACTGGGAAAAATTGTGAAATTCAGTGGGAATAACCTTTTGGGAAAATTAATTCATAATTCAGTGCTTAAAGGAATTCAAATTTATGTATCACTTTCCTTATATTCATCAGAATCTTTGTTGTGGTAGTATAATAGAATCATTGATAAAAATGACCATTTATCATAGTGACTACTTTACAGATGACAAATTATTAGTTTGTATTTCAAGGAAGAAATATTTAACCTCATATCCTTGGTTTGCAGTCATTATCCTTATTCTTTTAGCTCTAATTTTTCTGAAATAACATAATATCATCATTGGAAATTTGGGCTATTATTTGATAATGAACTTTATTTTTTCAAAGAGCTATTCATAAAACTTAAGAATAAGTTCAGACTACCTTTCGCAGTCTAAATAATGCAGCAGTGAAGACAGAAATTTCTTAGTCTAGACACTGGGAAGTCCTTGTGCAATGCTATTACAAGTGGTTTAATGTTTCTGAATGGGGGGGGTAGAGGGAGTGTTAAAAGGATGGAAACCTCCTTACATTGACCTCTTTGAGACAGTGTGTTCATGTCAAAAACTAATCAAGTGCAGCTGCAAGATTAATTGTGTGGGGAAGCTATAAACATAGAAAGCTGTGACCTCTACTCAGAGCTCTGTTTCATGTACAAGCATTCACTTTGGAACCACTGACTATGAACTTGAATGAACAATAATTTACTCAATTGAGCATACAGTAGTAGTATTTAAAAATTATTGAGCTCATAGGGCATGAGGGTGGATACTTACAGATTTCTATTTGAGGCATTTGAGGAAACTTGAGTAGGTCTAAGTAAATGAAAAGAGAGAATAAAAGAACGTGGGTTTGTAAAGCTATGAGAGAAATTTACCATTATTAACCTTTAGATCTTTTATTTGACCCCTTTTGCTGATAATGGAATTTTACTTTATCCTCAATGTAATTTGCTTCCCTCTCTGAGTCTCCATAATAACTGTTAAAAAGCACTTATCAAAATTTGTAATTATTAGTAATTTTGACTCAATTATTATCTTGGAGTAATAAAATGTTTCTAAGTTATGGTATAATATTTAATTTTTATTTTAATAGGAAATAGCTTATCCACCAAAGTATTGTAATTAACATGGGCATTTATAATGCTTTGAACTTTGTCTAAATACATTAACAAATCTAATAGGAAAGTGACCTAACAGGATTTTTAAATTATTTTGTTAAGTTTTTGGTAATCTTAGAATTCAAGGTGGTCAAAGTTGTAAAATGATTTCCTGAATAATATTTAGGTTATTTTATGATGCCTTTATTTTAGAATTTTTAGTTAGCCGACCTTATTTTTAGAGTAGTTTTAAATTCACAGGGAAATTGAATGGAAAAATAAAGTTCCCATTATACTCTGCTCCTTCAGATCCACACCATCTTTCATGATCAACAGCCAACACCAGAATCAAAGAATCTACATTTTATGCATCATGGGCAACTAAAGTCCATAGTTTACATTATAGTTCACTCTTGATGTTTTGCCTTTTATGGATTTTGACAAATGTATAAGGACATGTATCCATTTTATAGTATCATATAGTATACCTTGTACTGCCCTAAACATCTCTTGGGCTCTACCTATCCATCCTTCACACTTCCCAAACCCCAGGGAATTGTTGACTGTTTTACTATATTCATAGTTTGTTTGCCCTTTTTTAGAGTGTGATATAGATATAGTCATATGGTATGTATCTTTTTCAGGTTGACTTCTTTCACTTAGTAATATGCATTTAAGACATTTTAAATAACATCTGTAAGTTATAGTATGCGTGCTTCCATGCCTACTTGCTTGATAGCTCATTTTTTATTAGTGCCGAATAATATTTTTGGTTTTTACAAAGGGAAGAAAGTTTATATTATAGAGCAGTTATTTTTTGAAATTATTTTAATTTTAATTTTTGCTAAGCCAAGTATAGTTATTCCTGTTTGCCCATGAAGTAGATTAGGTACAGAGAAGTTACATAACTTTAATACATTGCTAGGAGTTAGGAATTCAGGATTTGGATTCTGGAAGGTCATGTTTCTGATATACCATCTTGTCTTGAAGAAGGAATGTGTAACATATATAAGACTTTATATGTTGTATGTTAAGTGAAATTTAATTTTCATTAAATTACTCAGTGTTTACATCCTATATGTTCCATTTTTTAAAAATGGAAAATGAATAAATTATCTTTGGACAAGAAAATATAACATTCATATGGTATATATTGCCTTTTTACTGAGGTTTTAATTAGAGTCCCAGTAGATGCACTTTCAGTTTTCCCAACTTTAAGTTTCCATTCAGTAAAAAGTGATCCTTGGCTGGCTGTGGTGGCGCATGCTTGTAATCCCAGTACTTGGGAGGCTGAGACAGGAGGATCTAGGTTTGCGACCAGCCTCAGCTACTTAGTGAGGCTCTGCAACTCAGTGAGAGCCTGTTTCAAAATAATAAAAAATAGGACTGTGGATGTAGCTCAGAGGTAGAATGCCCCTGGGTTCAATCCCTAGTACCTAAATAAATAAATAAATAAATAAATAAATAAATAAATAAATAAATAAAATAAAAAAATAAACAAGTGATCCTTGGTTTCCATCCTTCTGTAATCTTATGATTATGTATCTTTCCTGATGCAGTATAACATGGTAATTGTTAAAGTCATTGCAAAGATGCTCCTGAGTTGGTAGGGTTAATTTTATTGTATGATGACAGTTAATGTCAGTTCTACAATTTGAAAACTTCTGCTTTGGAAATATGAGAAGTATATTTCGTTCACATGCATTTTTTCACCTCCTGTTCCCAAAAAATGATGTTTGAAAAGTATTACTATAAGATGACTAGGTTGAAAAATCTCACTTGGTTTGCTACAGTGTATTAATATTGATTCTGTACTAAGCCATCCAGGAACTTCATTTCGTAATGATAAATAGTCATTTCATATGTATCATTCAGTTTTTCATGATTTTATTATATTAGACATTGAAGGAGATTTAAAAACACATACATAAATACATAGGTATACACGGGTTTTATTAAAAAAAATTCAAAAGTATTTCTGTCATGAAAACTTTAGCAGTTTGCATTTTATTAATCTCAAAAACTGCAGAGAGATAAGTGGCAAAGTATATGTGTATATATAAATTATACTTTTATATTATGTATACGTATTTACAATGTTTCATATGAATAATGATTGATATTTGTTGTCAAGCACTTTACTAAATTATGTTGATTTCTGCATTTAACTTAATACTAATATGTATGAAGTACATTCTTTTGTTATTTCATTTTATAGGTTTGAAAATAGTTAAATGCCAGATGATCACACTCTTGATAAATTCGATTATTGTCAAGAAATGGAAAAAGTCTGAGATTTTACCCTATTTCCAGGTTAACAAATGAGCCTGCCGGTTTTATGGGTACTGGCAGAAGAGATGAGATTTTTTGTCAGAGGCAAAAGACTTACTACTCATGGTAGTAACAGTAGACAGAATATATTATGATGGTTTACTGAGCCCTAGTTTTCATAAAACAAAGTGAAGAAGGCCAGGTGACACCTGCAAATATACTGCTTTACATTATAGTAAAAGAGCTCTGAGTCTGGGGAGCTCAAATCTTTTTATAATGGGTATTAAATATGCCTGCCTTTTTGCCCTAGAGCATGAAACTATTTATATCTTCCATGGTGTTCACTATACACAAACATCCTGGGAAGGTAGTCTGGAACAAAATGTGAGTGTTTTACTTGTAAAATATGCATAAACATAAAAGACCTGTGTGGAATTTTCTTCCTACAGTCATATGTTGCCAGCTAACTCTGGAACAAATCGCTTTATTATCCCAAATGAATTTTTTAAAGTAGTTATTTATTTATTTTTGGCAGTTTTAGGTCAGCAGGAATATCAATCAGAAGGTACGAAGAATTCTCATGTACACCTTGCCTGCACATATGCATAGCCTTCCCAATTATCGTTATCTCCCTCCAATGTAGTATATTTACCACAGGTGATGAATCTATGTTAACCCATTTATTATCAAAATCCATAGTTTACATTTAGGGATCACTCTTCATGTTGTACATTGTGTGGATTTCAACAGATATATAAGTACAGGTCCATAATTATTGTACCATTCAAGTATTTTTCCTGCTTTAGATATCCTGTGTGCTTCATCTATCCATCCCTCTTTTCCCCCTATAACTCCAGATAATTTTTTTGAATCTCACCAGAGTTTTATCTTTTCTAGACTGTTATATGGTTGGACTCATATAGTATATAACCTTTTCTGATTGCCCTGTCAGTTAGTAATGCACATTTTCATTTTCTCTATGTCTTTTCATGGTTCTTTTCCTTTTATGGCTCATTTCTTGTTAGATCCAAATAATATTTCATTGTGTAGATATACCAGTTTATTTATTCATTCACCTGCTGATTCCAAGTTCTGGAAATTATGAATAGAGCTACTATACATTTGTGTATAGACTTTTGTGTGCACAACGTTTTCAACTCCTTTGGTTAAATACCACAATGCACAATTGTAGGTCATATGGAAAGAGTATACCTAACTTTGTAGGCAACTACGAAACTATTTTCTAACGTGTCTGTCTCATTTTGCATTTCTACCAGCAATGAGTGAGAATTCCTGTTTCTTCATATCCTTGCTGACATTTGATGTTGGCAGTGTTCTGAATTAGGGCCATTGTCACAGGTGTGTTGTAGTATCTCATTTTCCCCAGTGAAATATTTTTTTTGCCTTTATTCTTTATTCCTTTCTCCTCTCTGGTCTTTTCTTGATTCTTTTCAGACATTCAAAATAATTCTTAGAATTGTACATTTCTTTCTAGTTTCACTGCCATTAGTTAATTCTGGTCCCCTGTCCTCTTTTGGCTCACTCTGAATTCTTCTGCATTACGTTTAGTCTTCTCCTCCTCCTCCTCCTTTTGTATCAAATGCATCTCTTTGAAAACCCTTTATTAAATTATAATGGGTTTACTTAGTCTTTGTTCAATGAGTGAGTAAATTGAATATTTGTACAAATGATGCACTAACTCCAGGCCCTTTTGCTTGGTATTTAAGGTCATCTGTATTTTTATCCTTTCTAGTCTATTCTTTCCTTCTTACAACTTCCCAACAGATTATCTTTTGTCCTATTCAAGCAATATAATACTTGTTTTATGACTATCCTTTATATTGTTTCTTCTATCAGAAGTTTCCTTTGTAGACCTTTTCTAAACTCTGTATTTTGTTCTACCTTCTCCTTGAAACTGTCCCAGACAACGATGAATGCTCATTCTGTGAATTCTCCTATATTTAAAAAATCAGCACTTTATTAACATGAATTATTGTGTGATTAAAGTCAATTTTGCTTAGTTTTTGCCATTGGCCAAAGAGACTGGGTCATCCATGTTCATTGTATGTCTGCTGCTAAAAGTATTGATAACTTTGAGCTTGAGGAGAAAAAATGAGAAGTTATATAGATGGAAAGTATTGTAAATAAGCTGTAAGAACATTATTGAAGTATGAGGTTGTTTTATGAAGTAATTTGAGATGACACTGGATAGGTATAAGATTGAGGGAGTGATAGCTCCAGATTTTCAGTAGGCCATAAGGAGGTACTGAGATATTTGAGTAAGAATGATATGATGAAAATGGTACATTCTAGACATGGCTAGCATTAATTTATCATCGATTGGGAGGAATGAAAACTAGGAATCCTGCAAGACGATGCTTGTAATAATCTATATATTGACAGACAGCGTAGATATTCTATTGTCAAAACAAATATGTGAGGGGATCAGAAGCTGGAGTAGAGTTGGAAACATTGTTGCTTCTATAGAGAGAAAAGTTAAACATATTTTATGTGAAACTTTTATAGTCTTTGAAAATTTGATATAGCAGCTATGTTATAGCCAAATTTTTTAAAATATTGATTACTTAACTTTTGTGATATTAGTGTTGTAGGCCCTAGAGGTACTCAGGTGAATGACACAATCTCCTAATGTTTTTCTAACTGAAAATAAAGATTGGCTGAATGAGGTTCTATGTCCTTATATATTGAGTTTTTGCCACATACTCTACCTATTACTGGTTTGCAGTATGCAGCTGGTTGGAGGGCAGGGAATTGAGAGTATTAGGAAGGGCATTGGTGACTTATAGTCCTCTCTAAGGCCATAGGTTACCTTGTTACCAGATAGCACTTTCTTAGTACTTACAGTAGATTCTTATTTTCCCTACATTATTAGATTTATCTGGTCTTCCTATACTAGTGGTTGTGAACTATTGTTCTAGTTTTGTAATATTTTTATTGCAATACAACTTTGTAGTACATGTCATAAAGTGAGGAAGTGATGTGCATCTGGTTTGAAAGGAACATATTCTGATCCAGATTATTAGCAAGACTTCAGAAACTGCATTGGAGTATAATATGTAATTTGTGAAATAATGTTGCTTAATGTTCATTAATGCTAATGAAACATGTCCTATGTAGTTGATAAAATATGAGTATTACAAAAATATTAATCTCAAATTACTCCAGGAGTATAGAAAAGCAAACAATGGTAAATGTAACTCATTCAGAAATGGTTAAATGTTGTTTTTCATTTCCTTGGAACACACAGAACAAATTTCTTTCATAATTGTTCAGTGATGACGATTTATCAATAAAACTATGTAAAAATGATTCCCACAGTGAAGGCAAATTTCTATAAAGTAGTCATAATATAATCTGTGGCAGTGTTGCTAAGTAGCTAATAAAAAAAATCTATTCAGAATATTAAGATTTAATATTAATTTAAGAATATTTATTACATATAGTGCAGTTAGCCAAAATATAAAATTTAGTTTTTATTTACATAAAGTTTAATACATAAGTTTAATATTTAAAGTTATGTTGATAGTATACTAATAGTTTTCCAACTCTTATCGAAGTCTGTATTATTGTGGGCACTTTCAGTTTCACCACTTTTGTACGGACACTGTATTAGATGGTTATTTAAACTTGGAATTATCTTTATGCCTGGGTTTTTTATTTAATATTCATTTTTACTTTGATACGTATGGTAGAACCTGTTTTGGTCAGAATAGCCCACATTAAAGGTAAAATTAATAAAATTCTCTCTCCTCAGAATGCTATGATAGATAAAATCACAAAGGAATGTGTTTTTCCTGGTCAAGGCATGAAAAGACAGGATTGCTAAACTACCAAAGACGTATCTAGCTAACACTAGTAACAGAAATTTTTCTGACTATTGATGGAGAACAGCATGCTAGGGGAGTGGGACAAAGAGTGAAAGAAGGGAGGTAGGAAAATTTTTGGAACATGTATCTCAGGTATGTTTCATTTTGGAGCATTGGCCTATTTGCTTTATATTTTGAGTTATTGGGGAAGATTGTAAAAGCATCACCAAGCATAACCATTACTTACAAAGTTTTACTGAGAGTTAGTGAAATTAATACTTCTGTTTTGATATTGCCTTTGGACATTCTGCTGTGACACTCTTACCTCATAGCTCTTATTCTCTTATTACTTGTGATCTTTGCTGTACCTGAAATAAGTTTCGTAGGCTTTCCATGTGTTCCTTGGAATTTCTTTTTGGGATTTAAGTACACATTTTCAGTTCAATAATTTGTCGCATTATTTAGCTAATTAAAAGCATATATTTTCCAAACGATAATAATAAAATAATAATCACCACCACTTATTGAACCTCATTGTACCAAGTGCTAAACTAAATGCTTTACATATATTTACTGTTTCATGAAGTCCTTAAAATAGTTCTATAAGTCTGCACTGTTATTCTCATTTTGCAAATGTAAAACTGAGGTATAGGGAAACTACTTAGTTTACTCAAAGTCATACACAGTAAGGACTTGAACTTAAAAGAATAACAAACTACACCTTATAATATGAAATTTTTAAGGAAGTTGGATTTTGTTACTTCATGCAGATATACTTTATATTATCATCACACATTCTTAGTTCATAGAGTATATGAAAAGCAGAGCTGTCACAGTTATTGTAAAGTTCTATATTCTTGGCTTATGTTTCTAGGTATCCTACTGTCATGGACTTAGTGTGAAGACTTAGTGTGAACTATAGAGTAAGAAGTATATTGAATCTTTTCAAAGGGAAAGAAAATACAATTGAATTGAGAAGACCACAAGAACCATTGTAAAATTTAGCCATTGTGACTCATTCACTCTCTCTTTTTTTTTTTTTTTTTTGCAGTACTAGGTATTGAACTTAGGGACATTCTACCTCCGAGCTATACCCCCAGCCCTATTTTTTATTCTTTATTTTGAAACCGAGTCTCACTAAGTTGCAGAGTACCTCACTAGGTAGCTGAGGCTGGCCATGAACCCGGATCCTCTGGTCTCAGCCTCCTGAATGCTGGGATTACAAGCATGTGCCACCACACCCGGCTTTCATTCACTGTCTTGAATTGGTATGCATTGTTATTCTATGTCTATTCCTTTAGAGGTTATTTATCTGATTGGTAGAAGAGAGACAAAAAGAGAGGAGACAGCTAACTATCTGTTTTTAAACTGTTCCTTCATATTGAGCCCTTGTTTGTAAAGATTGCCAAGTATAAAATATCATCAAAATTCTCTTGAAATAGCATAGCATGATAGTATGTTGTTTAAGAAAGTGCTCATTGACTTCTTAACTAAAAGATCTTGGGCATGTTTATTAACTTTTCTGAATATATTTCTCATATGTAAAACAAGTATAGCAATAACTACTCATGTAGTGATTTAGAAGAGGTTTTATACATTTGTCTATCCATTTGTGAAGGGTAAGACTTGATATATAGCAAGCTTTTAATAGCTGGTAGATAATTTTACCAGGTAACACAATTGATCTGCATAAAAACCTTTGGTTTGTTAATACATTTGTATACCTCTTTCAGTATTCTACTCAAATTCAGTGTTCTACATTTTTTCTTACCAGTAAATGGCAATAATTGAATATTTCTTGCCCTATTTGTGAAAGTCACAAAATAGATTAAAGCACAAATATGTAGTTAATATAAAGGATCAGAATTGTTCTCAGATGAGAAAAAAGTTTGAAATACAGTGAAGTATGTCAATAATTCTAAAGGAGAACTCTGTCTGTTACAGAAACAATTGGGTCATTCAAGAAAGGGGAGAAAAAGGAGCTGCAGATCAAAGGTTAGCAGTGCCAGTGCAGAACAGAGGTAACCATGATTCAAGAATATAAATTTCTGAGGGCTCTGCATGTAGCTCACTAGTAAAGCACTTGTTTAGCATGCATGAAGCCCTGTTTCTGATCCCCAGCAAAACACACACACACACACACACACACACACACACACACACACCTATTTTAATAGAAATGGTAGCTTTTCCTAATGAGACACTGCTCTATAATACTCATTTTTTTTTTAACTCATCTTTCTCTTCTCCCATGTATACCAATAATTTTTCTGATTATAATCTGGCTTCTCAGGGATCTTACACTCTAGGGGGAGTATTCATTGATAAAAGCTTGAGGATGTATTACCTCTTTGGCAGTTAGATTTTGTAGTATAACTCTATAAACTATATTTTGGCTAGACCTGTCTCTGATGGCTTAATGTCAGTAAGCATTTGTACATGGTCTATTTATATGCTAAGAAATCAGCTATTCTCTCTGCCCTCAATGAGTCAAACTGGTGCTTTCTTCTGTGCCATCAAATTTTAGTAAATGTAACTTTACAGTTATACAATTCTGTGTGGCAACATATAGCAGAACTTTGAGTTGAATGAATCATGAAAGGTGTTATAACCTAGGTACCTGGAGTGTTAGGAGAAGCTAACATGAAAGAAAGATTTCTGTAACTTTTTAAGAACCTTGTCTCTGGAGTAAATGGTGGAATACAAAGAGAG
>PVLC010029411.1:0-20229 GCA_004027655.1 Graphiurus murinus
AGAAGAATGCGTTAAAGGGCTCATCTTCCATCTTTTGTGCTCATAAAATCAACCCATGTTCCTGGAAATGCATATACTGTCAGGGCTATAAAGAAAGGAAACATTTAATACAGCAAAATGTTTTACTAACTAAATGCTGTGTACTGTGGTTCAGTTACCAAGGAAGAAGGGGGAGAATCTTTTATCTGATGAATCTGTGGAAATTTGTCTTTTTATAGTCAAAGAAATTGCTCTGTCAGAAGGAGAATAGGTTATAAGGCATGCTTTTATTTAACAAAACCTTAGGGAAAGTTAATTGTTCCAGATGGTCAGAAAAAGACAAAAGTGAAAATGTGAATTTGTTTGACAAACTCGTTCAGAATTTGGCTACACAATGGATGACATATCCAGGGTTTGCTTTTGCACAGGGCTGCAAGGATTGGCAATGGTTTGTACTCTCGGCAGAATGAAACTAGCAGGGCTGCCAGCAGGCAATTCAGATGCAGACAGTGGGCATAGAAAAACAGGGTGGAACTTGCAATTATGGTGGGTAAAATCACTGACTTCAGGCTCTGCGACCAAAAGCTGAAGACGAGTTTGCTTTTATTAGGGCTGAATTGGGCTGAACTACTATCTGTTGTGGTAATAAAAAAGACTAACTGTGTGTTGTGAGTGCCTAGAAAGTGTTCTCACTGTACGGGCCTGAAAAAAAAGTCCCCATTATTCTTTCCATTCTGATGGTATGAAAATTGAGACAGAAATTTATATAAATTATACATATATGACAATGGACATCCTACCACAATGTGATACAAACTGTAGTTACTTAATATTATTGAACATGGGGAAAATTTAAGAAGAGTATGTTGAAAATGAGATATCAAAGCCTTATGATTAATAATGTTTTGATTTAAAGGAATGGTAGCAAGTGTCTCCAATGCAGAGTGTAACTTCTGACCGCTCAGCTCAAGTGGTCTGTATTAGCAAACTACATTGTGAGGGATAAATCCAAAGGGAAAGATCAACAAGGAATGGAGATTAATCTTCATGAAAAAAAATCAAAATAGAAATAGATGCATGTTCAAGTACTATACTGTAAGGTCCAGACTGTAAATCCTATAGGAATTGAAAGAGATAATTTAACAATGAAAATGGAATAAAAAGTTTTGGTGGTCAATTTAATATTTAATCAGTTGGAAAGCAATGTAGTGTGATGGAAAATTTACCAAAATTTGGAAATTTCTCATTGTCTTTGGGCTTCAGCTTTTTATTTGTAAGTTGAGAATAACTTCAGTAAGAATAAACAACACTTACTGACAGTATGCTTCATTCAGAATTTCAAAGAAACCCTTCAAACCAGTTTCTGAGTCATTATTTCACTAATGCCTGATGTATATATCTATAACATAAAATATTTATGTCATAAGATAAGAATACATATCTTATGTCTTGTGCTTAAAATGTTACTTTCAATTATCAATAACAAAAAGATGATGATGCTTATAGTGATGCAGTTATTGTACAATTGCTGATGAAGTGGTCATGCTTCAGAATGCGAATTGAAAATATCTGTCATACTCTTTTACATCACTCGTTTTCTAAGGTACAATAGGTAGAAAGTTAGTGCAAAGATACTCACTCCAATCTGAATACAACAAAGTATTATATGTAACTATATTTTAAAAATAGAGAACTATTTAAGGAAATCGATGGAATATCATGAAACTACTAAAACAAATATCACAAAGAATATAATGAAGGCAACTGAAATGCCCATCTAAATTAGAATAGATTTTCAAAGTGTGGTATATTCACAATGGTTTATTATGCAAAAGTCACAACAAAAGACATACAGTGATAAACAATAGTAGGAGTGAATCTTAGTAATAAGATTATTAAATTAAATAATAAATTACAAGAGATTACATGGAGTATGTTCAACTTTTATAAAATCACAGATAGAACATATATTTTTAGGAACACATACATATGCTATAAATGCCTTACTATAGATACATTTTTGTGTGTGTGTGATACTAGAGATTGAACCCAGGGTCATTCTAACTTTGCTATACCGTGAACCCTATTTTATTTTGAAACAAGATTTCACTAAATTGCTGAGGCTGGCCATGAACCTGTGATCCTCTGCCTCAGCTTCCCAAGTATTGGGATTATAATTGTGTACCAACATATTCAGCTCTCATATATACATTATATACATATATATATATAATATATATATAAGTGTGTGTATATATATATATATATGTGTATATGGTAAAGCAATGATAACAGGATTTTTAATGATCGTCACCTTCAGTAGAGGAGAATGAAGTGAGAGGAGGTAAGAGACATAGCATTTGATATAGGTTAATGTCAAGCTCCCAAGTTTGAAGGTGAATTTTTGAGAGATTTTATAGTATTAAAAATAAGTAAACAGGATCTTACATTAAAAACTACATAGGGTTTATTATGATCCAAATATTATGATTCCTACCAGTATGTAAACCAAAGGGACAAAGGTGAAAAAAGACGAAATGTATTTTTGAAAATCTAAAATATTTTATAAAGATTCGTTAATAAAATGCTAGATGATAACAAACACAAATAATGGTTGCATTACTGCAGTGACAATGACTTTTTTCTCTTTCTGTTTCAAATTTTCTAAAATATAGTTACTTTTTTAATGAGAAAAAATGTTTATAACTCATTAAGAGACAGTATGCAGAACCACCGGTCTGTATGCCAATGAACTTTTATAAACATGAAAAGGACAAATTAAATAACTTAAAATTGATTAGCATTTCAGAAACTCTTGACCAGTCCTCATAGCAGGAAGACCTGAGGGAAGTCACTACTGACCTTGCTTTGACAACTCATTTAAGATTTTTTTCAAGAAAAAGGAAATCTGACCATTTACGAGAGCTTATGCCAGATCCAATTAGTAATGAAAATTTTTATTGTGTGCTAGAAATATCTCTGTTTGGCATTGCCCCAGAGGGTGCAACAGTTGGGTGTCAAACATGAAAGTAATATGACCAAGATGCTATCCCGCTCAGTTATTTCTGCAAAGGTTGTATATAGAAGAATTTTAAATTAACAGACATTGCACGGACTTTTAGTCTGTTAGTTGAATGTTGATGTGCAGGAAACCAATAGGAAGAGGGCTTTATTCATAATGTAAGCAAATTGATTGGACACTTTGACAATGATGTTCATGGAGCATGACCCTGCTGCATGCTTGGATGTTAATGCACTAGGAAGCTCATTCAGAATTTTAAAGATATCATGCCAAATTATGCTTTTGTCAAAAATTTAGCTGTGAATCTTTGATTTACAGATATTTTAAATCATTTCCTACCTTCCTGTTAGCTTTTAAGACAACAAGGCTTAATATAACTTTAAACATATAATGATAACTTCCATTATATTTTAAAAATATTGGATGAATTAGATGAACAGGATACTCTGCAGCACTGTATCATATATATATATATTTTTTTTCCTCTAATTTAGTGTTTTTTTTTCTAGTACACCATCTGTAATACATATAAATCAGTAGATTTCACAGTATATTTATTCCAGTTTTATTTTGCTCAGTAATTGAAAAAAATCATTTTGGGTAAGAAGTAACTTTTAGAAAATAGTCTGTTTGAGGAGTTTTAAAGGATACTTGCTTTTATCTCCTCTTTTGAACCTATTTTTTCAAAATAAACATAAAGATAAACAATATTTTGTCAAGCAGTCATTTATAATTTCCTATCAGTCATATTTTATAATCAAAATATTTGGGTTTTCTCTTCTCGGGCTTTGCCCTTGAACTATAGATGTGGGAGTGTTTGTGGTAAAATGAAATAGAGCCTATGGTTTGGAAGAAAAAAATATCTGAGTGTTAATCCCCATATTGTCACCTTGGAAAAAATCTTGTAAATTCTATGATTCATTTTTATAGGGAAAAGAAGAAGAAAATAGTCAACATAATGTGTAAGAGCCTTTTGAAAACAAACAAATGAGTGTCTATTCAAATAAGTAAGACTCTTACTGGCTTTTTGTAGAAGGGTAAAGAACTTGAAGCCAAATTCTCCTCCCAGTATAAGGTGTACTAGTCTGTAACAAGAACACACAGAAACTAGAGTTGATCTAAAAATTTGTAGGCTCGTCCATAGGCAACTCTATGGATGTGTTGAAGGTATTCTTGTCTTGAGGATTCACCATGTCAGAGAGTGAAAAAGAAACATGACACAAGTGAATTTTGACAGTAGTAACTGAGCCTCTTGCATTGCTATAACTCATTTGTCAATACATGTATTGTTTGCTTTTGCATTTTAAATTGTTTGAATTATTCATGTTTATATAGAAAAATTAGAAGCAAAGAATAAAAGCAAAAGAAAAATATCTCTAATCCTACCACTATTAGCACTGTAAGCCATATATTCACTATTAGTATTAATACTACTATCAAATAGCCATTAGTAACATTTTGGAGAACATTTTTCTAAGTTATTTTCATTGAGTAGAGAATAAATCTATGTATCTTTAAAGCAGGATCAAAGTGTGTGTATGTGTGTATACATATATACATATATATTTAAAACTAGCACTTAGCAACATGTCATTAATATGTTGTATTTTAGCCAATGGAGATTGACCCTATGATTGCATTAATTGAGTAGAATTCCATTATATGGAATTATGTGTGAAGTAATCAAGTACAGTCATATGTCACTTAATGATAGCAATCTGTTCTCAGAAATACATTATTAGGCAATTTTATCATGTAAACATCATAGACTGTACTTGCGCAAACCAAGATAGCTCTGACATCAATAAGTGAAATAAACTTATGGGATCACTATCATATAAGCTGCCCATCATTGATAAAAAAAATGCTGTTATTCAATGCATGGCTATAAAAAACTTATAACTATATGTTTATTTTCAGTTTTCCTCCATTGTGAGTAATATTGTGATATTCACATTGTTGTAGTTTGGATATAGAATGTCCCCAGGAAAAACTTATGTGTTGGGAATGCAAAAATGTTCAGAGGAGAAATAATTAAATCAGGGTTCTAATCTCATCAGCAACTTAATCCATTGATGGATTAATAATTTTAATGGACTTACCAGGTAGTAACTGTAGGCAGGTAGACTATGGCTGGAAGAGTTAGGTCCCTGTGGGTGTGGTGTTGGGGACTCTATCTGTCCTGGGTCTCTTCTCCTTTTGCCCTGCTGTGTCTTGCTGGCATGATGTCTCTTCCTTGGAGCTGGCTCACTATGGACTGAGCCTTTGAAACTGAGTCAAAGAAACCTTTTTTCCTCAAGTTGTTTATGTTGGGTATTTTGGTCACAAAAATGGCAAAGCGAACTCATTCACACATCATCACATTTCCATTTTTATAAGTCAATCTGATTGATGGGAAATTTTTTTGGAAATAGAATTTCTGATGTAAAAATATTAATTTCTTTAACACTTCAAAACGTTTCTATTAATTTTACTTTTATTAGAAATCTGTAAGAGCACATTTTTTTTTAGTCTCAATCATACTGGATTTTTTTTAGTCTCAATCATACTTCTTTAATTCTTTGATAGCCTGATAATCGATGAGGGCAATAGGGATGTCTAGTCTTATGTTTACATTATTATTACTAGTGGGTTGGAATATTTTTCATCCTGTTTTATTGATCACTTATATTTCTGATTTTTTGTTTGTATCCTACATCCATTGTCCTAGTGGCTATATTCATTTTATTGAAAATTTGTAAGATTTCGCTACATTAATGTCAGTAGCCCTTTTATGTTATATATATTGATATCTTTCCTTTTTGATATTTGTCTTAACATATTTATTTAGCTAAATATAAAATTTTGCCTGAAGTTCTGATTAAAAGAACTTTCCTCACCTATACACATGCACTTATATTTCTTTCTAATACTGTTAACTTTTATTATTTGTGTTTACATTTAATCCAATTGGAGAATTAACTTTATATTTGGGTGGATTAGACTGTAGACTTATTCTTGCCAAATGGTTAGCTGCTTACTTCAATACTTTAAAAAATAAATTTTCTCTTTTCTTCATTATTTTTAAATGCTACCTTTATTATATCCTGCCCTAAATTACTGTTTGTAGATTTATTTTTCTGTGTCTGAGCTTTATGTTCTATTTATCGATATCTCTATTATGCACAAGCTTCACACTTTTCAATCTTTTGATGCTTTATAATTTGTTTTATAAGTTAGTTATTTTCTCCCATAATTATTTTGTTTCAAAACTTGCTTGATTCATTATTACATACTTCTTGTTTTAGATGGATTTTAAGATCATTTTGTTAATTTCTAAGAAAAGTATTAAGAATTTTGACAGTAGATCACCTAAATGTGTAGATCACCTTAAAGGCAGTTTTCTGAAGAAAACTGAGATTTCATTCAAAGCATGGTGGTTGTCTCTATATAAACATTATTTTTAACATCCCTCAGGAAAATTTTGTATACCACCTCCATATTTTGTGTAAAGTTTATTCTAGCTTAAAAGGGGTTTTTGCTTCATACATTGATTTATTTATTCAATAAATATTTATTAACACATTATGTAACAGGCCCTGGGCACATCAGCAACTTTCAACATTCTAGCATTTACATTAAAAAGGTGAATTTTTTTTTTTTTTTTTTTTTTTTTGCTGGCATTCTACCTCTGAGCTACAGCCCCAGCCCTATTTTTTTAATTCTTTATTTTGAAACAGGGTCTCACTAAGTTGCTGAGGGCCTCACTAAGCAGCTGAAGCTGGCCACGAACCTGGATCCTCCAGTCTCAGCCCCCCAAATGCTGGGATTTCAAGCATGCGCCACCATGCCCAGCCTTGAAATAAATTTTAATAAAGTATTTTACTTATTTAATATATTAAAATTATCATTTAAGCATATAACCAGTATAAAAATTATCAAGATATTTTACATTCGTTTTTATCCAAGTCTTCAAAATTCATTATGTAATTTATGCTTCAAAAATACCTTAATTTGTACTAGTCACATTTTAAGTGCTCAAAAGCCCTATGTGGCTAGTGGTTACTCTATTGAATGGTGTGGGACTTGAAAATTTGATGTCATCAGCATTTAGATGATAATTGAACCTTTTCTAGTGGTAGAGTTGGCCTACATAGAGCTTTAAATGGTATAAAAAGGCAACTTATAACAGAATACTATTTTAAAAAGTACTGATAGGAGATACCAAAGAGGAGCCTGAAAAAAAAAAGGCTGAGAAAAAATTAAAAATTAGAACAAAAAGAGGAGAATATCTGAGATTTGGAAGGTGAAATGAGGGGGAATGTTTGTACTTTACTGAGTTTGCTAAGTCTATCAAATTGCCTCTTCAATAAAGAGTTGAATGCCACAAAAACTCTACTGACAACAAAGAAATAATAACCAGATAACTATTTGAATTGAATACCTAACAAATTCAGATAGACTAAAAAGAATTTTAACCTTTTCCTAATTTATTCTAAGTATTTAATTTTTTTTTTACCTTCAGACGCATTTCTCTAAGTATAACATTTTTCATTTCAGTATGTAATAGTATAAAACTATGCTTTACTCCTCTATTTGTTTACATGTTACATCTAATATATTACCGAATCTTGGAGTTCACACATTTAAAATCCCTTCACACAACTTGTCTCCTGAATCCTGGTTCATATCGCTATCATCTGTGGCTTGAGATGGAACAAGAGATCCCTATTTTCATCTGACCCCTATTCTATATCCCATCCTAAGCCAGACCAATCCTTTGCAGTGTGAGTCAGTTCCCATGATTTTCTTCTGCTGAAATCCAATGGGAGACTTCTTGTTTGCTCAAAGAATAAACTAAAATACTTAAGTTTTTCTTGCACGTCACTGACAGCAACTCCTGCCGCTATTATCCTTTATATCCTCCAATGTTTCTAATAGGTCCTTGCACCCAGCTTGCCAGGTCCCACCTCTGAGCTTCTCCAAGTCTCTGCTCAGACATTACTTTACCTAAGGGACCTTGACTGGCTTAATAAAACAGCAGCCCCCTTTCTTTTCTTTCTTTTTTTTTTTTTGTGTGTGTGTGGTACTGGGGATTGAACTCAGGGATATTCTACCTCCGAGCTATACCCCCAGTCCTATTTTTTTTATTCTTTATTTTGAAACAGGGTCTTACTAAGTTGCGGAGTGCCTCACTAGGTAGCTGAGGCTGGCTGCAAAGCCGGATCCTCCGGTCTCAGCCTCCCAAATGCTGGGATTACAAGCATGCACCACCACGCTCAGCTCAGCAGCCCCCTTTCTCTTTTCCAGTTTTTCTTCACAACACTTATCTCCCTCCCTCTCTTCCTTCCTTCCTTCCTTCCTTCCTTCCTTCCTTCCTTCCTTCCTTCCTTCCTTCCTTCCATCTCTTCTATACTGGGTGTTCCATGAGGGTGTGGGCTTTCTTTTGCTCACTACTGAATCCCCAGAGCCAAAAACAGTGTCTGGCACATATTAAGTCTACAATAGTATTTGTTAACTCACTGAGTGAATAAAATGCGTTTTTGAATGTGAAAATATACCACAGGCTGTCTAGATCATTGTTAGCATTAAATTTAATGTTTCCAGTTTTGAAGTATTTCAGAAAGGGATTTTTCTAAGATTTGATTGCGTGCCAAGAGCAATTAAAGTGAAGTTGAGTTATGAAGATGGAATTTTAGAATATTACAATTTTAAGAGTTTTCTTTTACTGTTAAAATTTTATTGTGATATTGAGAATAAATATACTTCTTGAAAGGCCAGATGACAAAAAAAAAAAAGGAAAAGTTATCATTTTGGAGACTTTACAGTATAATTTTTGGGGCTTCCATTTTCAGGTCCCCCAATTCCTTCACCACATAACTTTTGATCCCCCAACCCCACCTCTGTTTTTTCCTCTGTAAAATAGGGCTAATAATCACATCTTACTTATAATGCTGTTGTAAGGGGTCAATGATTTAAATTATGTAAAGAATTTAGAATATAGTATCTCATAAGAAGTTACTAGTATTTACTAGTATTTATTCAGTAGTATCATTTCATAAGAAAGTAGGTGGAGCTTTGTTTTTCTCTTTGTTGATTGGTGCTTATTTTGCAATGATTTGAATGAGAAATCTCTTTCGTAGAAGAAATCTAGGCAGTATAAACTATGTAGTTTCAAAAATTGGTAAGAGAATTGAGTCAACTTCTAGTTATTGCAAAACCATGCTATTTCTTCATTTGTAGAATTTAGACAAACTTTTTGGACCCTTACATTTTGCCAATGAATGCTTTTGAGAGTGAGTTTCTTGTGTCCAGAGCAAAGCTACTTAGAGGAAGAAGATCTGACCTTGAGACTGAGTAGGGACAGTTCAAAGGCACAAACCTATGATTTAAGAAGAATTGACTTAATGAAAAAGGTCCTTTTGATTAGTTCTTCTTGGGTAAATCTGGTTCAAACTGTTCATCTCTATTTATTTTTTCCTAGAACATAGCTATAACTGTTTTAGTCTTCCAAAGTACCTGGATATCTTATCTATTACATTTAGAAGATCCATAGGAATTATATTAATAGTGCTAACTGAATTCAAGAGACATACATAGTTTTAGACTATTCCTATCACCGGGTTAATATGTATTTATCATTCTGTTCGATTGTAATCTTATAAACTTAGATCTTTCATTCCTTAGTAATTCTCTAAGGAACCATGAACAGTGCACAGCAAACAACATTATTGTGGAGATCTAATAATTAAACAGAATTAGTAAGGACCTCATGTCCTTGCTTTCAAATATTATTGTTTTTAGGAATCTACTCTGTTATTTTAAGGTAAATTTTAACAAGGAAAAGATTATTGTTTCTTATGAAAAATATTTGACATGATTTCTTGAACATAATGAACACTTAACTAAAAGTTGGTGTCTCTTCTCCTGCCATGACTGGAGGCATATTTATTAGCTGTTCACTGTCTAAATGTCTCAGTCTAAAATTCAAGAACATTCAAGGCTTGGTATTCAATTTAACTGAGCAAAATATTTATTTTAAGTATAGAAGATACAAAATAATGACATGATATTATTTTTTCTCAACTGCGCCCCAGGGTTTACAATTTTGTCAGAGGAAGTCATACAAACAGGGAATGGCATCTAATAAGATGTAGAAAGAGCACTGATGTAGCCCAGAGATCAAGAAGGGAACCCTCACTTTGTTATCTTCTAAGTCAGAAATGAGTTAGGGAGAAAGTCAGTTCTCAGCTCAACCCTAAAATGTATGCAGAGTTTGGGGAGGGAGATAGGAGAAAAAACAAAAAAAAACAAAAACAAAAAAAAACAAGAGTTTTGCTTTGGAAACTTCATATTTTTATTTTTGACCAGGACACATTTATAGATCATCTATTAAATTTAAAAAAATCTTAGCCACCTTTATAATTTTGTTTCTCCTTAATCTGCTTAAAGGTGACTGACTCTGTCTTTCAGATCAGTCTGAGACATAAAATGCCCCCCCCCTTTTTTTTAATACTGAAAGACTTGTTTTGCAAGGAAAGAGACATAAAGTAGGGGGGAAAATAAAATATATCCTCAACATTTATCTTAATAGAATCTAGTATTTTTTACTTTGTCATTTATACTCTGGGGAAATATACCATGTATCTCATTTTTACTTGCATTTCCTTCATTTTGTTTATTGTTTTTGTAAAATTTAACATATAAATAGTCCTTCAACTCACCACATATATGTAACTTATAGTCAAACATTAATTAAATTAAAAACAATTCATGTTTGTGATTTTCCTGAAAATAAACTAATTACTATCACCATTACCAAAACAAAATCATTTATTAAGCATAATCATAACAGTAGATTAAAAGAGATGGGGCAGACAGAAGGGAATTCTCTTTAGATTCTCAGTTTTATTTCATTTTAATATGTGTCATCCTGTAAAAAAAAAAAATCCTGTATCTTAATGTTAAAAGAAAGGTATTGATATAAGGTTTGGAAGGGATTGGGGAAAAAGAATGAGAGAGACACAGGAATTGGGAAAAATTTATAGCTGGAGCTGATTCAGAGTGAAAATTTAGAGTACATACCTAGCATGTTTTGTGCTTCCTTTCTTCCAGAGAGGAAATGACACTTTAGATTCCCTGGGATGCTGGAACCACATGCAAAAAAGGATGGGCAAATTTGTCATTCAGAATTTATGAAGGATATTTTTTCTTCTCACTGACTAAAAAGAACAAATCAAACACTAGGTTTCCAATTCTGAAAATTAGTAGACTCTGGAGAGCCAATTAAACATTATTCCCCTATCTCGACTCTGTTTTAACATCCTTCTTTATTGCACACTGTTTCTTTCACTCACAAGGCAGGTAGATGGTGTTATCAGGCTAATTTGGGGACAGTTATCATTATAATGTAATTTTTTGCAATTATGTGGTAGACCAGGTGGCAAGACAGCATGGCTTTGCATTGCCAAGGTGCAAAACAAATTCAGTGTTCAATCAACCTGAGAGAGAAAGGACAATTCTCATTTGCATAAACATGTAGCCACGGAAACGAGATGCACAGAGGTATAAGGGGAAAGAGACCTATTTTACATGATGTGCATAGAATATTTGACAGTTTAGATTGGAGGCGTCATTGATGTGGGTTGGAATGGTACGGTTGGTTGCCATGGATATGGTTTTCCCTACTGGCAGTGCAGAGATTGGCAGGGATGGATGCTGGAAAAAAAAAAAAAAAAAAAAAAAAGCCCAAACCACTGCAACACTCTGGCAGCCTCATTCTTTTCTTTTGTTGAAAAGCTATGTATCCTTTCTGCACTAATGACAGCTCATCAAGTATGCAGTGTAATCTAGAAACACTGATATTTCTGTAATAAATCATTCATGTATAATATATATGTATTTATACATTCTATGCACATATATATGTGCCGATCTACATGTATATATTTGGAATAACATGTATGCAGATTAATAAAAGATTAGATTCAGGAGAAAAATATTTACTCTTTGTCACTCCTTTCTATTTAATATTAATTTGGGAAATCCTTAGATATTAGGATTTTTTAAAAAAGCAATGTATAAATCTACTGAATTATTTTCTAATTTAGAAAAAGAGAATTACACAGTATGCTTTTGTGGATAAGGCAAACAATGGAAGGAAAGAGGAGTGGCTGGTTCCTATGGCCTAGTCCCTGATTATTCGACCCCTAGAGTCATTGCATTGCTGTAATATAACTACACAAATGGTGTGTGTCCATGAGAAAACATGGCAAGTTTTATTTTATTTTTTTAAAGTCCTATCACAACATTCAGCATAGTAGATATCCAAACAGGCTATTGATGCTATATTTCAGGATAGCTGAAAGCAGCTAATTTTCTTTTTCTAAAGACTCATTCATTCGTTACCTTGTTTTCATACAGTTAGTACAGAACCTTGTTTTTATTAAAAGCATTGCAGGAGTGTCTTTTGTCTTGAAGAAATCATTCACTAACATATCATGAGGTCAGGATATAAAGAAGCACAGACTCGGCCACCCACTGCAGCGTGAGAACTGAGTACCTTTGTCTCTGCTGATGGGTGGCTTTGCTCTCAGCCATACACTCAAGATTTGAATTCTGGTGGACAAGCTCCTATGACCTTCTCCTCTTTCTGGACTGTGGAGAAATGTTGAGTGGCATGGCATTTTGTAAATTGTCTACCTACCCAGCCACTGAAAACTGAGGAAAGAGTTGGAAATGGTATTTATTGGGCAATCACAGCAGTGGGATCACTTCTAAAACATGATCCTGTCTTCTGCCACATATAACACAATAAAGTACAGGCAAGAGGAATTTCCATAATAACTGACTTCGTTGTCCAAATGGCCAAAATTTGGTAGATAATTGCTAATCAATTAATTTGTGTTGGATTAATATTTAGAAGAATGTGTAGCTGAAAGAACAGTTAAAATATTTTTCTCTTGCTTTTTAAGGAAGGTCTTTTAAACAACAAAATAAAGAAAGTTTGCACTGGTATTACATAACTTTCTCTTATTTCTCAGTTTAGGTGAAAATATTTATTGATAAAGCATATGAAAGGTACTGGTTATTTTTGCTAGTTTATCTTTATAATATGATGCATATGGGTGGGTCAGTTTCTCTAAGAATACACACTTCCACCACCCAAAGCCAATCATTGTTCTCAGCTTTTCCCTAGAAACCATTCAACACTTGCTGGTACCTTTTCCATGATAAACAAATCAGTGGCCTGTTACTGAAGGTGAAAACCAGCAGCAATCATGTTGTATTTATTTATGTATTATCCTTATTTCCTAGGTTACTTTTATTGGTGCTTCTTCCAATGATGAGCTCTTATTTATTCCTTAGATTCACTTGTCACTAGTTGTATGTGGTGAGCATTAATACATGTTTGTTGCAAAAAAAAAAAATGTTATTAACTGCTTTAATCTCTGTATTTCATTGATTCTTAAGTTTTTAAAGATGAAATAGCAATGTTAAACTCTATCCAAATTCATATATTTATTCTTTATACATATATATAAAGAATGATATTCAGAATGATCAAAAAGTGTTTAAGAATGAGTGCGAATCTTAATACAAAAATCATCATAATGCGTAAGATCAACATAGCAACCTACCAACTCATCACATGTAAATATCCCTTTCCAAGCACTCCTCTGGCCTATACTTTGGTGTCATATGCTCTTCACTTTCCATATTTTCTTTAACACCTTGTATTCATTTCTCTTTTTCTTTTCCACTCCTGTGCTGTACACTATTCCCCCGTTCGTAATGGCTATAAAAGATACTATCCAGAAGAAAAGCCAAGTGACAGTGGGGCATGTTCACCATTGCCTAAGTCTCTTGGAGACACTTGCAAGCTTTTAGCCTGTCCTTTATCTTATATTAAATATTTAGGTGTGCATCACCGAGCCCCTCACACATAATTGCAGAGATGGTCATAAGGAGCCAGTATGTGTTGTGCATAGAAATAAAAGGTTTAAGAACCTTATTTCTATCTCAAAGACACAAAATTGCTTGCTCATCATTAAAAATCAATTCTTAGTCCTACAGGAATAAAGACATATGGATGTGGTTATTTTATGAGCAGAGACCTGATTATTTCATGCTGTGAGTGTGATTCCTCAGTGGTCAGGAGGAGAGTTCCAGAGAGGTCTACTTTTCTTGGGCAAGTGTACACTTGCCTCAATCTCACTCATAAACCAGGAGACAGTCACATGCACTGGGCCTTAAATGTGTTCATTTCAAATCAGGCAGGAGGCCTGCCTCACATACTAAATTTTCAAGATTAGCATCTCCAAATCTTTATCTTCGTATATGTAGATGGATTCATTTTCTGACTTTGGTAACTGTCTCAATGTTATATCGTTTTTAAGGATTGGATTAACTATTTTCTTACTTTTATGTTCTTAGGATATATTGCTTTACTAGTTTTAGTTTCTTTCATAAAAGAAAAATGTGAATTTTACACTTAGAATCTTAGGATCATCCCCTTTTCCCCTCACTCCAGAAATAGGTATTTCCTTTGTTTCTCATTCAAAATATAGGAAGATTTTCTTCCTTGAAAGGGTTTAAAGCAGAAACCCAGTTACTTTTTGTTATCAGGTTTATTAAAACAGAGACAGAAAATCAGAGTTCATTCTCTAAATCTGTCATTGGGTGATTAAAAGGGGAGAGTTCCTTTTTCTTGTCTTACTTTCTTCATTTGTAGAGTAACATCTGCCCTCTGAACTTGGTCATTACATTTTGACTCAGTAAAGGATGGAAGTCAGTCCGATGAGCAAGAGTGACTGACTTTCCTTGTATGTGTTGGCTGCAGTTCCAGGTGAAACATGTGTTCAGCTGGCCATAATGGAGCTAGTTCCTGACTCAGGTAATAGCAGGACAGGCCAATGGCCAGAGGACATGATGCCCAAAGGTGCCAACTTGGACTGGATGTAATCAACAACGTATGGCTTTTAGAGCTAATGATGTATTACAGTCAATCTGTTGAGTATACCTAATCATTCATGTCTTAGAATTCAACATAAAAGGCATTGCCCTTTATACCTTAGCTTCTTCATCTCTATGTGAAATTCAAGGTCCCTTTGTCTTCTATTTAAATCCATCCCTTTCCTGTGAGGGCATGAGCACTGGTATAATAAAGCGTAGGAAGCACATTTGTTATGTGAAAGGAACTGGAATTCCTGATAAAGCACGCATCTCGTTACCCTGGCGTTTCCTTCATTCTGATAAAATTTTACTGACATTAAATTCCCACTCACAAACTTATCTACCCGCTGCCTACAATTAACATGACCCCACATCTTTGCCTTCAATTTTGCCCTCTTTTTAGGCTACTTCTGAAGAGTTAATACAAGAAAGGAAACTTTGTAGAGTCAGAACAATGGAATAGTGTTTCTTTATCTGGTAAAGAAAACACACTTTTATTCAAGGTCTAACCTCAAATTTTCATTTTTCTGGTCACCCAAATGCCACATGTCATTTTCTCTCTGTTACCACTGCTCCATGTCACCCACGATGACATCAACCCATGTGCCAATATGAACTTAGCCTTATCCAGGCTTCTCAATAGGATGATGCCCTTCACCATTCAAATTAAATCTGAACCCTGTGTCACTGCTCCTAAGCTGCTATTCATCAATTTTTTCATGTTGTCATGTAGCCATGCTGTGGCTTTTTCTAATGTCCTTATCTCTATCATTAATTTTACCTTCTGATGCAGTAGGACTGAATGATATGATTTACAACTTCATAGAGCGAGTTTTTAAAACATTAGATAAACTAGTAAATCAATTTTTATAAGAGTCAGCAGTCTAGAGTTCTGAACGTAGACTTAATTTACCTCCTTTGCCTGATTTCATCTCAGGTGAGCTGAATGGCACAGAACAATACAGTAAACAACAAAGTCATGCATAATACATAGCAGTTGAATTCAATTTTAGTGGTTCTCCTAATGGGGTCCCAAAGAGGACAGGGTGGGAGTAGAAACATTGATAGCTGTTTTCAGGCATCTCATTGACTTTGAAACCTCACTTTCTTTTTTTTTTTTTCTTTTATGCTTGAAAATAAAATTTATCCCAATGGATACAAATCCTTTAGGGGAATATGATTACTTCTTTCATTGTTTGGAATGTCAAAATTTAAAAAAATTTATTCAGTTGAAGTAAAAATAGACTAAAAGAATAAAAGATATTGATAAGTAATTGGGTCAGGCTTTCTAATTTTTTGGTACTTAGCTAAACCACCTAATACAGATATTTTAAACAATCAAAGATATTTTTCTTCTAAGTGGGGAATGAAACAATTTGCTTCCCCTGCTCACATAGCTGCCTATTTAAGAAACTAACACAGTTCCACATATTTCCTAAATGTATGTGGTATGATAATCTGAATTGGTAAATAAGAGAGTAACAAGTAAAATTTAGTCTATTTTAAAAAATTGTCATATTTTTGTATGAGTATGGCTGGTTGATATTAATTCATAAAACACAATCCAAGATTTTTATGTCATCCTGAAGACCTTCTATGGATGAATATCTGAAGAGGCTACTGCTAGTGAACCATAAAGAACTTACACTGAGAGAATTTTTTGTTCCTATGAGTTGGGGCAATGGTGATCACGCTTTGTTGTCCAGGCTGGCCTTGAACTCTTGGGGTCAGGTGTCCTGTCAGTCTCCAGAGTAGCTGGCACATGCCACCACTCCAGGTGAAATAGTTTTTTAGTAGCCTGACATAAGAAGTTAGAAATAAGTTTATCTCAGCCTCCCTACTTACCACCTCCTGTCACAAGGCATGGAAGCTAAGTGAAAATTTCAAGCTAAAAAAAAAAAGGTACTTTTTCACTCTTAATTTTGAAATACCCATTTAAAGGCTAAATCTAAGTAGGAGCTCATGGTATGGGTGAAAATGGAGAAAAGCAATAAATGAACTGTAAAATAAACAAAGGTGTTTAACCGTTGTTTTTTTCAAGTGAAAAATGGAAACGTTCCTTACAGGACAAAATAGAGAAGGCTTTGCCAGCATCCCTAAAAGATACTGACATTACTTCCGAGGGCCCCAGCACCTGGGTACATGGATAAGACAGTGTGGTACCTTCTAAATTTACAATTTCAATTTTGTTGAAAATGTCAAACACAATCATTGGGTTTTATTAAGGAACTTATTGATAATGGAATAAAGAATGAAATAGGCTAGAATTATTGGTCTATCTGCACTTAGAATTTTTTTGACATATCTGCTACTTTCCACACTTGAAGAAGGAATATCTGGCATATATAATGTGGACTTAAAAGAGAAACCTGAAAAAAATCCAGATCCCACTATCACTTTGGTAATTATATATAAGAATACATATATTTACATATAAAACTGAAGACTTATTGGTACAAACTCCAAGTATACAAAATAATGAGAATGTTCTACTAAAAGCAAATAAGTTATCTCATCAAATCTGGAAAACTAGAATAATTGAGTATTATGAAAATTAAAAAACTTGATTTTAGGATAGGTCAGTAAGTAGTAAGTATTTTATTACCTACCATATCCAACAAAGTGCTAAATTCTGTGGCCAAAATGAAAGTGTAAGGCATTTGTACAACCCAAATGTGCAGATTACAAATGTGCTAGTTTAATTTTTTTTTGCTGTGAGTAGTAATAATAGGGTATTCAGAAGAATGAAAGTCCAAACAGGATTGAAAGTGAGATGAGATTAGGGTGTCCCAAAGTATGTAACTCAAGACACTGGTCATAGAGAACGCATTTAACATGTGTTTTTGAAGATGAAATATTATATCCTTGTTATTGGGTGTTAATGTCTCATAATATCCTGAAAGCTCTGAGAAGTCAGGCAGGAAATTATTCTACTTTATTTTGTTTAGTAGAATATTTCCCAAATTTAATTAACCATAAGACCTTTATTGTCTCTTGTATTCTTTAAAAACACACTTTGGAAAACCATAGATTTTGAAAATCCCTGAATCACAGAACCATAATGCAGTAGCAAGTGAAAAAAAGCAAGCCATGAGGAGATGAATTTAGGATGGCAATCAGGATCTTGGTTGGCATAATATTTGGCTAATAGACCATGCCCCATCTAATTTGACTCTGTGTGGCTCTTAGTAATTATTATGTTCATAGGAATTTAGTCTTGGCTAAGATTTTGTTGTACTTCCAATAAAAGTCACAACAAAGATATACATATAAGAAGAAATTATTATAGCTATTAATGATAGCCATAGAATTAACTGAAAGAAACCTTTGTAGTATATCATTGGACTCATCTACATGTACTAACATAAGGTTTGGATGACAGGTTTCTCCTTGAGAATCAGAGCATAGTTTGATCGTAAGAAACTTTCACTGGAAATTAATAGGGTAAACTGAGGCACTATTTCAATAGGAAGCTTTGGTCTAGGCCCTTCTATGTTTTTTTTTCAGGATAAATCATGCTATTTAAAGATTTATTCTGGGAAGTAAACAGGTTTAAATACATTAAATAAAGTTTATTTATAGCACTTTCTCCCACCTCCAGTATCAAGTATTTCATAAAAGTTAGAAATAGTGCTATTAAGATTTTAACTAAGATAATTGGCTCACATCATTCTATGTTAAATTCAGCCAACTTCTGAGTCTCAAAGTATCCACACTCTTCAGATAGAATAATTTTGAAGCTTCGCATGTTACTAGACTACTTGGAACCATATGGACAGAAAGGAGGCTTGTGAGTAAATTATTCCTAAAGAATGGCACTTGTAAAGAGTTTTATTATCACTGTTTGATGATTTTCTCAGTTGTGAAATCTTGTCACAGAGCCATACTTCTCAAACTTTCACATGCAAAAGTATGACCTGGTAGGTCTTGTCAAAATGCATATTCTAATTCAGGAGGTTTGGGATCAGCCCCAGATTCTGCTTTATAATAAGCTTACAGATGATGCTGGTCCTGAACCACAGTTAAATGCCACAATCATGGGTGACACACAGGTGTAAGTCTTGCTCCTCTTGGTTCCTAAGAGCTTATTGGCTTTTAACTCCCTGTGGCACCTGGTACCACACTTATTTCAAGAATTTTCTTCTCTGTGGATTTTCCTCCCCACTTCAAAATAAAAACAAGACCCCTAGTTATTGTCACATCCAGAGCAATATTTATTTTAATGAGTAGTTTAGTTCTTCAAATAAGTTATTGGTAATTCATTTGTTTTTAAATGTTTGCAAAAGGGCATGGTTATTTTTGTTGTTCTTGATTTTTTTTGGAGAAAAATGTATGATTAGTTCCCTCCATTAAAAGTGGAACTGGATAGACACATTGCCCTGACTTCACCATATTGCCTAAATCCAGCAGACCCTCACAAAGCCTGTGTTGAGAGGATTTATGATTGCTGAGACTTTGAATCACAGTATAAGCAAGACACTTATGGGATTGGTCAGAATGTGGCAGGGGCAGTCTTCAGGGAATGACCACTTCATTTTACTCCTAATGAGGCGGCAATGCCAAGCTGCTGTGGATTTTACCCAAGTGTTGTGTAGGCATTTTTTAATGAAGTCTCAGACATATTTTGCATGCTTTTACCCAGCAGCCTAACCATGCTTCAAAGTTTCAATCTTTTGATTGATCTCACTCATCTTGTTTGGGGGTGGGGGTGGGGATGGGGATGGGGGGTGGGAGAAAGCTTCTGTAGCTGGTTGGAGGCAGGTCCCACAAGAAAGCAATACACTTTAGAATTGAATAAGCATCTAATTTGTCGAGGCTAACTCTTTTTGATAGTGTTAATATTTTTTTCCATCCTGTGTATACACTTCCTTGGCCATAACTTCCTTTTCCTAGGACCACTCATTAACTATAGCCCACAGCACTTATTTTCCTGACTCTCCTTCCTGGTACTTCACTTTATTTATTTAGCTGACAGGCTTTTGAAGCAAGCCAGGTAAAGCCTGCAAGAATTCCTGGCTTTTTTCCTCCTCTCATTCTTGTTATTATTAGGAATATGGACAAGATGAGAGTGTGTATTTTCCATCTGAAAATTGTGCTGGAGTTTCTATCTCTTGGGAAAGAATCAAATTGCTTCCTAATCGTCATGGACCCAATTCTGCAACTATTTGTAGACAAAATTCTTGTTAGTGCCAAGGGGAGTTTTGCCCTCATTTAAGGTTACAAGATCAAGCGGTAAAGGTATTTATAGCCGCTTCACTCTCCCCAGGAAAATAAGTGAAGCTAGATATGGGGGG
>PVLC010029412.1:0-5000 GCA_004027655.1 Graphiurus murinus
CATTTTCTCACCAAATTTCTGCCCTCTAGGAGCTTCTGCAATTCCACTTGATTTATTTCCCTAACTTTTCCCTGTATTTATCCTACTTACACTCATCTTCCTCTATCTGTTTCTTAAATATAGATGGTTACATTTCTTGTCTTCCTGTCTTCTCACCTGACTCTGCTAGTTCTCAAACTTATTTTGGTTCATAAATGCATATGAATGTATGATAAGTTTTGACTCTGCTTCCCAGAAAAAAGTGTAAGTGTAACTTCAGGAGATGTATGGATCTCCAAAAGGCAAATGAAGGACATTCCTGATTAAGACACTGCCCTATAAGCTTTTTGATACATTCACATGGTTTTTGTTACTATGCATATGCTGATAAATTCTATAGATCTTTTCTAGCTCAACCTAATAGCTTTCAAAATAATTCCAACTTTCAATTAGAAAGCTATTTTGGAAAGTCAGGCTGATATCTGAAACTCAGCATAAGGTAATTTGCCATAATCCTTCATTAAAATGTCCACTATCTTGGTTAATGGTCTTATATCTAATAAAACATATGTTCATCCTTGATATGTCCTTATTCTTAACTCCCTATTGTACAGTATGTTACTTGGTCTATTTTGTTGATTTTTCACTTCTCTAAAATGTTGCTGACTTTTGTTTCTGGCTGTCATCACTATACTAGCATCTGATCAGGATTTTTGCATCTTCTAACTTATTACAATAGCATCTATCCTCTTCTCATGGTAATGTCTCTTCTCAGAGCCATGGGATTTAATTATTTTGACTCATTTAATAAGCTCTAATGCCTCTACATTGGCTATAAAAAAACAAGGGAGGGAAGAAGGAAGCAAAAAAATGAAGGGAGGGAGGGAGGATGGTAGGAAGCTATGGAGGGAAGAATGAAGGAAGGAACATAAAGATGGATGTTAGGCATCTAAGTAATGTATTATGTATAGGGCACATACTTCACATACATTTGTTTTCTGAAAATAACCAGTATAGGAAGATTTAAGTCAGATATCTCTGTAAATGATTATGCTTTATCTATTGAGTTTCACAGCCTTGGTTAATTCCAGTTAGGTAATGGGATATGAACTTTCATTAGCAAGCATACCTAGGACAGGCATGGATGTCTGCCTTCCCAGCAGTCATCTCTAACTCCTTTTATTTTGTCCTTTTCCCCCTTATGCAAGAGGCTTATATTTCCTTTTCTTTCTTCCATTGCAGAAGTGATCATAAGTATCTTAGCTTATAGTCACTATGACCAAAATAGCTGATAAAAACAACTTAAAGAAGGAAAGATTCATTTTGGCTAAGAATTTCAGAGGATTCAGTCCCTGGCTGGCTGGATCCAGGCAGAAACATCATGTCAGAGGGTGTAATGGAGAAAAGCTGCTTAGCTCCTGGCAGCCAGGGAGCTGAAAGGGAGAGATGAATAGGCTGGAGATAAGATGAACCATTCCAGAGCAAGTCTCCTATGACACACCTCTTCCAAGTAGGTCCCATCTTTCATGTGTCCCTTCAGCTATGGATGGATGAATGAATCAATTGGATTCATCCACTGATGAAGTCAGAGCACTCATGATTCAAACATAGCGTATAAGCCCCCCCGCCCCCGAATCTTGATGCACTGGGTACTGTACTTTCAACACATGAGCTTTTAGGGGACATTGTAGATCAGAACAATATAACTTGCTCTTGAACAAAGAAACCAGCAAGGGTCTTCTGGACAAGAATTTCTCCCTATATGTGTGTATATATTGAGGAAAGGAAGGTGAGAGAGAGGGAGAGAGAGAGAGAAAGATCAATCCACTTTTGCCCCATTACCTTTCTGCTTTGATTATTACAAAGATGCAGTACCTGAAATGTAAGCAGATGCTATTTCTGCTCAAGGGTCAACTAGAGGTGGATAAGAGACCTGGAAATTAGATCAGAGACTTTAAAAATATTTTGTTTTTAAAGTGTGGGAATTATTTCAAAGTAGTTTTTAGGATATTTTCAAGGACAACTAATTTCAAGTACAATTGAATATGAAACTATTATATAAAATGGATTATATTTGACAGAAAAATTATTTTCTCTGAAATAAAAATGGGATCTATGGACTTTGGTTTTGCATCATGAACATCACCATCCTTAGACTTTCTTCTGCTGGGCTGGTGGTTGTGATGCACACTTCTAACCTTGGAACTTGGGAGGCTGAGACTGAAGAACCACAGGTTTGAGGCCATATCAGCAATTTAGAATACCCTCAGAGACTTAGTGAGACCCTGTTTCCAAATAATAAAAGTGAAGGTGTAGCTTAGAGATAGAAGCTTGGATTTAATCCCTAGTACCAAAAAAACAAAACAACAAAAACAAAAAAAAAGAAAAAGAAAAAATAAATCATTCTAAAGCTATAAGACAGGACTAGGTAAGTGTCCTGTCCTCCCTTATCAAGTACAGCCCTCTCTTACATGACTAACAATTTATCACTACTTGGTAGCAACCATTTAGTTTTTTTTGTTTTTTTTGTTTTTTTTCCTTCACTGGTTTTTAAATTTCTTGAGGGCAAGGACTTGGTGTTGTTTACTCCTAGATCACCCACACATAGCACAAAGCCTGTCTTCTATTGACTAAAATAAGTTAATTTTGTTTAGATTTGCTCATTAAATTATAATATCAAAATATTTTATCTCCTAAGTTTAAAGTATTCTTTTAAATTTAAGATCAGATGTGCCCATATACTATGCCACAGTTTTACTCACTAAAGTGCCTAATTATATTAATATTTCAGTTTTTTTGATTAATTGATTACTGACGCATTTTCAAGTGGTTCAGGAGACATGGGTGTGAGTTGGCAATACTGTCATTCACCCAGGGAAGGATATTTAGAGAAGAAAAATTTTATAAAATTCTTCTTCTCCCTGTAGACCACACCCTACCTTTGCAAGATACTAACCTCCCCCCTCCCATACACACACCTCCAGTTCCTATTTTCTCTTCTCAAAAATTACAAACCTCACCTCCCCAGGGTACATGATTCCTGAGTTTGTAAATCAGCAGGTATAAATTCTGTTTCTAATTTGTAATTACTGGGTCCGCATCTCAACAAGATATATCAGTTATTACTGAAATTGCTTTTGTTTAGTTAGTGGGCATGTCATTCTCTAAATGTAAAACAGTACAGTTTGAGATAGAACATTGTGAAAGAATTTATTTGCTTCTTAGGTAATTTTTTTAAAACATCTTTTTGAACATTATTCTATGATTCACTTCCTGGATCTATATTTTACCTTAGCTTATTATCACTAACATTAATAGTGCTTGATTTCATGCATATTTTGTAAAAAAAAAATTCATTGCTACCAGAAATATATAAAAAGGATAGCAGATTGTTGAGTAGAGACTGACTGCTGGATCTTGAATTCTTATCCCTTTTCTGAGAACAGTCCCTATTATTAATGTATATTATTACTTCAAGTATGTCAGAAAGGGAGACAAACAGTCAGAGGCAGGGATTTCTCCCTAATTCACTCTGCCTAGCAAGCAAAATGTAACGCAAAATTATTCAGGGGAAAAATACAATTTTCTGTCATCTCTGTCATACACTGATAACAAAGCTACAGGCTAATATGTTTTGATATTTTTGTCACTCATTTATCATGTGACCTTTCATGCTATCATTAATATAGCTGAGGGACAGAGCAGATACACTGAAATAAGGGTGTGGAGAAGTCAGATTGCTTCTCTAACAATCAACGGTCAGTCACAGCAATTTATGCTTTTCTCCAGTATAGCCCTGACTGAAGAAGAGGAACTGTTATTAAAATTTGATATTACTGTCTAGGTTCTGCCACCTAGAATTTGCAACTTTTAGCAATGATGGGAATACTGGAGGGTTAATAAATTTCCCTTTGAATTATGATATTAATACAATACAATGTGCCTGTTCAGATATTCAGAGCATATATATGAAAAAAATGTATCCTAGACATGTGAACATTGGCTATTTGTCATATTCTGATTTGGTAAATCTAGGGAGCACATTAAAATATTATTGTTGAAATGGCTTTGCATGTGTTCAACAAAAAACTGTTGATATTTTTAAAGTATAGATAAACCAAAATAATTTGTGGTCCCAGGGACACCCAGAAGTTTAATTTGTCTTGCATTTTCTTTCATGATAAATGATACCTGGTTTAAATTTGCATGCAGCCTAACACCATTTCTGACAATGGTCTGGGTTTTATGTTGCCCGTAGAGGCTGGACTGTTAAAATTCCAATATAAAACTAATTTATACTTGACATTAATGAGTTAAGAAATGTTTTATATAGTACATCAGGGCAGGGAAAGAACTTTACAGGGTTATACTAAAATCAAATTAGGTCTGAATACTACCATTACGTATAAAAATGAAAAACCCTCTCCAAGTCTTAGCTAAGTATTAATACAGAGCTCTATGTTTCTAATGTTTATATCAAGGCAACCATTTTGCTTTCTTTTAAAGCATATAGAAATATGATAATATGAAAGCAAAGTATTAAAATGTTAAAATATGTACATCTATTAAAGGTTACTAAAGTTATAGATTTTTTAAAATAAAATCATTAGATTTAGCTAAACTATTTCTTATTAAATAACAAAAATAATGATTGTGTCATTATTATTATGAAGAATATATTTTAAATATAAATAAATCAGAAAATGACCTTTCCATATAAAAAAAGGCAAATAATGTGACAGTTTTATATAAAGGAATTGTTAAGTAGGTCCCAAAGAGACTGTGAGCATGTATATTGAATTCTTAAATCTTATTATAATATGTATTATGTGTATTACAGAATACTTTTAGGATCAAAATCAGCACTTATTTACTAATTAGATAAAAGTTAGACTTGTGGTATTTTAAATTTCATTTTATTTTGAATTTTGCTTATTTTATGTTTATCATTAGTATGGTAAAATAACAAAAACTTCCCACTTCTGATGAACTTTATAAGTAAAAACATGCATGCAAATTAT
>PVLC010029412.1:10000-20240 GCA_004027655.1 Graphiurus murinus
TTACTATCTTATGGAATGATATTTATCGAATTTACATTATAACTAAATTTGTTGAGGCTTACTCAGCCATTTTTCAAGAGACAGCTTCACCAAGTTCAATTCACAGCACACAGATACAAGAGAGCCAAAATGATTTAAGTCAGGAGTTCACTGTGTCATACCCTTCTTGACATCATTTTATTTTTTAACCACCTTCCAATGGACCGTATAAGATGTATAGGGGTTGATGGTTTAGGTGACTGAATTTATGTACAGAATCTCTTGCTGAATTGCCAAATAATTGTATTCTGAAATAGATTTGATAGGTGAAGTGCAATTGTTAACCAACTAAAAATGTTTGCTTAAGAGTCCCATAATGTACACAAATCCTTGAAATGATTATTGCTTCTGGTTAACAATCTGAGGTGGCTAAACTATAACTAAAGGGCTTAAGAATAGATAACTATATTAATGTTTTATAGTTAAATGCCATAGCATCATTCAGGATAAGATACATTGTTTTCCCTGGTGATTACAGTGACAGTGGTCAGAATTTTAACTAATTTAACAAATGGATCAAAGTAAAAATATTTTAGGTCACTATACATTTAATCTACCTGTTTAATGTATAATTTGCAAGTATTACTTGATTATGATGGCTCACATACTAAATGCTTATAAAATTAGGAGTGCTTCACACTTGGTTTTTAGATATTTTAAAAATAAGAATAATTAAATGAGGATACTTGAAACAAGCACAATTCGTACCATTGTTTTTCAGAAAAGCATTAAGGATTATTTTTCTCTTCCACAACATTTTCAGACAATTTATAATGCAAAAAACATAGCAGTTTTTAGTTTTTGCTAAATCATCTGAACCTATGAAACTGTAATACAATAAAAACTCCTACAGAAATGTTCTAAGAAAATAATGGTAGTCTATTTTAAATAATTTTTTTCTCTAAATGAGACATTTTGTCTCCACAATTTAGCCATATACTCAATAATTTATATCAAGTTTTAAACTTATCTTTAAAGTCCTAATGATTAAACTGGAAGAAACATGAACGTGCTTTTTTTCTGTTACTTATTGTAAACTCTGTTTCCACATGATTTTTCCTCATTTTTAATATCCTATCTCTCCAAACATGTGAAGCTGGTTATGGGATATTCAAAACATTTTCAGTGAGATATGCTGATTTTTATTTTAGCAATTGCACTATAGATTACCTCATCAGAATTCAGAGCCACAATCACTAGAGAAAATAGTGGAGAAGAGTTAAAAGAATATAAATGGAAGAGAGAAGATGCACTTAGGTGTGAAGTGGGCACAGGCACTTTCATTCAAACCACCTTGCATCAAGTAATGACCATGGGTCAGGTTCACAACTCTGCAGAGAATAGGATGAGCTTGGAGGGAGAACAGGAAAAGAACTCTAATACCTATGATAAACAGGTCAGAAGTGAGCCTGTAAGACTCTTTTTGTACAATAGTGAAGTAGTTGCTCATTCCAAAACTGTAAGACAAAATCTGTCTTCAGATACATGAAACATTATTGATGTTTCAAATTAGCCAATGCTTCTTCAACTTAACCATGTCTTTTCCCTGCAGATTATCTTGTTCTGAGATTTTCAACTCTAAATGTGGTAAGGTCATATCCAAACAATAATTTTGGCCTAAACAACAATGAATAATTTATAATTAAAAAGTGACTGGCCAACTAATCAAATCTAGAATTGGAGTGCCTCATCCTGTTTCAAGTTAAGCATGGCAGACTATTTTCTTCTACTATTAACTACTTGTACTTTCTATCATAAGTTTATGATAAAGTTGAATTTCATCTCCTTTCTCAGATAGATCTATAGCAACAATGCTCATACAAATTAATAATATTGATGCAATTTTGTAGATTTTTGCTTGACATTCAGAAATAATGTATTAACTAAAATAAACACCTCTTTTGGGCAAAATAACAGTTGAGACTGGGATAAAATTATTTTACAAATATTATATATTCCTGGTATATCAAAAGTAAAGAAATTTTCTATCTTCTTCAATAAAATCTATTAATCAGCTGTTATTTCCATCTTATGAATGAGGGAATTCAGAGTGGTGCTGGGTTGTCCAAGACATACAGTGTTACCAGATATGCAACCTAAGACTTCTGTCCACAACACATATATTATACTTATAAAATAAATAAAATAGAGAAATAAGATTTTAGGACACACATGGCAAATTATTTTTAAGTTATACACTATAATCTCATGGAGGGTTAAACACAATAATTAGTACAAAGTTGGCTGTCAGTAATTTTAAAGGCAATCAATAAATAATCATGGCTATTGTGGGTGATTAAGTGATTTTTCACACCATAATCAGAATATAATTCTAATCACATATTTAGTTATGAATCATTTGTAATCTTATTTTCCTGGTAATATAATCTATCTTTTTTTCATTTGTGATATCTATGGAGAGGGGGTTATAAAATGCTTTAGATGAGGCTCTGTGATAGCATTTCTCAAGGTAGCCTTGGAAAGACATCTTCATTAGAGTATTCCAGAAAATATTTATATTGAATATATGACAGTATTAAAGTTCCTCACAGCACTTTGGCAGCTGCTCCAGATGCTACCCAATCTAGGGTTTTAAGATTTCAAATAAGAGCTTATGGGCAGTTGTCAAGGTAATTTCTCTTCCAAGAATTTATTTGGGCAATTTCATTACTCCAGTCACTACAGCTAAGGTCTCTTTCTTAGATTGAGAATAATTTCTTTCAAATTTAGTCAGCATGTGACACAAACCAACGAGTACTTTCACTGACATCTAAAAACCTATGTGATATCATAGATGTAGCTTGCAGAAAATTGCACGAGTGAGGATGAGAAGTAAAAAAGGACCAGATATACTGATAATTTTACTCATACACCAATTTTGTTGTTGTTGTCATTCGATTATATTTGTTTTTTTAACTTATTACTAGAAATGCATTTTATCTTTTTATTTTTTTTAATCTGGTGCATTTTGTCAGAGTACTCTGTTTAGTGGCCATTATAATGTCTCTGTAGAGAAATTCCAAATGACAGTATGTGTTGTATTTATAATTATACTTGGGTACATGCGGCTGAATATTTCAGTGCTTAAAAATATTGAGCATGTATTTCTTGATGAGACATTACCTATACAGAAGTCTTCTCGTTCATTTCTTGACATTTTGCCTTTATATTGCTCTAGTCTAATAAACTAGTTTAGAGGGTTTTTTTTAATTAAAAAATTATTTCTCCTCCTATACGTGTGGAGGAGGAAAAATTACTGAGTGTTCATTGGTTTTTAAAGCCATGCTTAGACATACTGGCCATTGCCCTTACCAACCTTATCATGTTAGAAAATGAAGGACAGTAGTAGTGGGCTTCAACTTAAAGTGAGTAACTATAAAACTGAGAAACCACAATTTGACAAAACATTCTCAATCTCTGGGTCACCCGTGTCTAAAGAGCCACATTGAAGTGGGGAGTTGGGCAATTGCTCTGGTAATTAAGTCCCCAAGAGCTCAAAACACATTTTGCCTAGATAATCCAGGTAATTCTGACTCAAGTGCCCAAGTGCTTCACTTGAAGATTACCCAGTGTACTAGAAATCCAAACTTAAGGAAGAGCTAAATCAGAGAACAATTCTCCTGTTGCAAAGGGATTTATTCAAGTGACTTTTTCATTGTCAAGGAGGCCAGAGCTTTCTAAGAATGAGGAAAATTCTTTGCTTATTAACTACCTGAATTACTCATACAAGTTGACCAATCTCCAAGAAACAAACATAAGAGTTAGTGGAACAACAGAACTAATTTCTGATGTGCTTGTTGTTAGCAGTCCAGGGCAATGCTCAGGGAGTCAGATGGACACAGATCAGTATCCAGGACCTGTTAAATAAGTGTCACAGTGTTATGTGTTTTATATGATTATTGAGAGAATTATAATAGGGGGACAATGGAAATGAAACAACTAACCTAGAACCAGAAAATTCCTCAGCTCTCTGCTGAGGTCAGCTGCTTGTTTATTGCTGGAATTAGGCTGATGTGTACCCCCAACATGAGGGCACCCTAAATTAGAAATCACTCTCTTTTTTGGTACTTTTTTGGGGATTGAACCTAGAGGCATTCTACCTCCAAGCTACATTCCCAGCCCGATTTTATTTTTAATTAGGAAACAGGATCTCACTAGGTTGCTGAGAGTCTCACTAAGTTGCCAAGGCTGGCTTTGAACCTATGATCCTCCTGTCTTAGCCTCCCAAATACTGGGATTACAAGCATGCGCCACCATGCCTAGCTTCGAAATCACTCTTAAGTGAGTTCAAAGGTCAACAAAGATACTACACAAGTAGAAGTTTGCATTCATTCATTCATTTGAAAATTATTTAATGGCCGGGCGTGGTGGCGCACGCTTGTAATCCCAGCATTCGGGAGGCTGAGACAGGAGGATCCTGGTTCGAGGCCAGCCTCAGCTACCTAGTGAGGCACTCCGCAACTTAGTGAGACCCGGTTTCAAAATAAAGAATAAAAAATAGGGCTGGGGGTATAGCTCGGAGGTAGAATGCCCCTGAGTTCAATCCTCAGTACCGCAAAAAAAAAAAAAAAAAAAAAAATTATTTAATGAAGAACACTCCAAAAAGAAATTATCTGGCACTGGTAATACTTTTCAAAAATTAGTATCTACTCCGGGCTAGTAACCACATGAGGCACTGGACAAGGAGTAGTGAGAAAAATGGGCCCAACTCTCAAGAGTTTCTTTTAGAAAAGACATATTTCAATTGAAAATATTAATAAGTACTAATTTTTGAAAAGTATTTCTAGTGCTAGATAATTTCTTTCTGGAAAATGTTCTTCATAATCCTGAACATGTATCCATATACCAATTGTCCTATTCTTACCTGAATTTTTTACAACAAAGATATACAGAAGAGGCACAGTATAAATTATTTAAATTAGCCTTAATTCTATGGTCTTACGTGCAAAGATTGTCATCTGGCAACAGGAATCATCTAATTCCTGTGAAGCCTGACTAACTACTGACTGAGATACCACAGCTGGTCGTACAATCGGGGAGAATGGCTCTCCTTTTACCTACTTCACTCCCGGAGTGTTTAACCACTTCTGCACACACAGATGGAAAAGGAACTGAGATTGAACCATATGAAAACAAACCATGTATCTCATCAGAGATGCTACTGACAAACAAATGATCATCACAAAAGAAAATGGGTTTGGCTTCTTCCTTTTGCTGCTGTGACAAAAAGAAAATAATAACTCTGGCCTAGATTGTTCATGTTTCACACCAGGAGGCAAGGAACCAGTTTTCAGGTGACTGGATTTCATAAAATCTAGAAGAGAAAAAGATGTTTGTTTTACTCTAGACATTCAGATTTTAAATCTTGCACTTACAGAAGTCATCGATTAGGGGATATCTATATCAGTATTTTGAAAAATATGCAGATGTAAATGGATAGATACACACACACACTCAGAGCTATCTTGGTATCCTAGTAAGTATTCTTATTTGTGAATATTGGTACCTTTTTAATGAACATGCAAGGATCCCATAATTAGCTCACTCTTTTTTGTTTATTTTATAGTTTGGCAATTGAACCCAGGGGAATTCTGTGACTGAACTACTTCCTCTAGCCCTTTTTTATTTTGGAAACAGAGTTTTACTTAGTTGCCTGGGCTGGCCTCAAACCTGTGATTCTTCTGTCTCAGCTTCCCACGTTCTGTGATTACAAATGTGCATCACTGCGCTCAGCTTCAATTCCTTCTTTTTTTTTTTTCTTTAAAATTAGTGGTGTGGAGACATAATTAGTTCAATATATAGTCCAATAACTGGTTCAATAAAATGGATTATAATAAAATAATTAACTTATATGTTAATAAAATAATTAAATATTTTCTTACTTAATCTGAGTTTTTAAAGAAAGACAAATATCCATTTTCCCTGGAAAATCTCACAATCTGGTGTGTTAAGCAGGGGCAGACAAACATCTCATCCAAGCATACATAAATGTTGAAACAATGTTTTATTAGTTTCTGACATTTATGATGTACTTACTGGATGCCAGACATGCTTTCAAATACTTTGCATGTGTCCTTGTATGTATTAATCTTGTCGATGATCCTTTGGCTTAAAAATAAGCCACAACCCCAAATCACAGTGGCTTATCAACATATTTTTTTTTCACTTGTCTCTCTATCTCTTATAGTCCAGATAGCCCTTTGCTGTACAATGATGGGGGAACTCAGGCTTCTTCCATCTTGGATTTGATACCTTCAATATGACATTTCACTTATGATATGGAATTATGGAAGGTTGTAAGTGGGATGTCTTTTATGAACTCGAGATGGAAATGTTATCCACCACTTCCATAGTTTATTGGTCAGAACTCAGTCTCAGCTCAACTTATAAGTGTCCAAAAAATTAATGCCCCCCAGTTAAGAACCACAAAAATGTAGGCATTGTGAGCATAGATGCATTCTTTACTAACATGTGACTCCTCCATGCCCTGCCACCTATTTTTTCTGTTTTTTTCTGATGGAGACAAGTTATCATCCAGTCTCTGTCTCCAGCCCAATGTCTATGATCTTCAAGGGATGTTCAATTTGTGTCTGGGTGTGCTTTCAGTCCAGATATGCTGGCAAAATATTTTGTGCCACCCCCAAAGCATGCCAACCCAGCACACAGTAGCATAGCAGAAAAAGGATAGCCACTATGGTATAAGTTATTAAGAAGACAGGATACCAACAAAGATACCCACAGTGGACATGGGTAAGATAACCGCAATGTCAAATGCCATTGAGAAGAGAGGATGTTAAACCTACAGTGGACACTTGTCTGAAGTAATTATGAAATCCTGCTGGGCAGACATTGGGAAGGTTTCCAACTCCGGAGGTGAGTGAAATTCCTTGATTTGGTCCTGATTCTGTTCTTTTAGAAGATTCCCTTGTTATTTCATTCTATGGCTTCAGACTTTGGCCTCTAAAAAGCTTTAAAGCCTATCATGCTTGAATGAAAAAAGCACACTTAGTCCACTCTTTGGTGTAAACTTTAGTCTTAATGGAACTTTATTATTCAAAGACTTTATCATAATTTCAAGACCCTATAGTTCAAGACTTTTTTTTTTTTTGCTAAACTTGGAAATTTTCATATGAGGACATATTTATTTTGAAATATATGTTCAAATGTATATAATTACAAATGAAAATTTTGATTTATTTGAATCACTTCCTATAAAGCTACCTTTTAGTTATAACAGGTTACATCTTCTCCAAATTTTTGTCACTGCATAGCATAAAAATATCATATTGTCAGCCTCCAGTATAAAGTCCCACTCCATCATAGCACTGTCTCTATTTTGAGTATTTGATAGGCAGCTTCTATAACAAAATGTTCAGTGCCAAATACAAAGTATCAATTTCTGTTTTAGGTAGGATAAACAAAGCTAGCAATTGAAATAAGAAATATCCAAATGTCAAATAGAGCATAAACCATAAGTTGTATTTCTTATTCCTGTTACAATTAAATGATAATCATAGTTTTCCAAGTAGTGATGTTTAAAGAATCTCCTGCCTTCTTATGGCGGCTAGCTCTTAAACTTCTGAGATAAATCTTCAAAGTACAGAATTTGTGGAATGGGAGGAGACAAAGATGATTTAGGTATGTGAGATTTCTGTAGGTGAGATTTGGAAGAAGCCCGTATTATTTCTTCTCATATTCTAATTTCAAGAAATCAGTCATAAGACAATTAGCAAGTCTCAATTTTCAGAACTTAGATCTCTAACATCTTGTCAATCTCTGATGAATTTTCAAATTAAGAAACTGAATCACAGGTGGGTTAAACAATTTATGCAATTTTATTCTGCTTGAAAGCAGAACTCTAAATCTAAAAAAAAAAATACATGATTCTATGGTCTTTATAATTTTTTTTTTTTTCTGGTGGGCACTCAGAAGAATGCTGATGGAAATGTAGGCAGTAAAGGCTATGTTGACAATGTTTCAGATGAAAACCTTAGAAAGTAGACCAGAAGATATCCTTGTTATAATATAACAAAGCATTTGAATATATTGTGTCCAGACTTTGAGACTTTGTGGGAAGCTGAGCCTAAAAGTAATGAACTAGTTTAAGTAGTAGAGTAATTTTAAGGCAGCAACATATTAAGGTTATAGTATTAATATTACTGGCTGCTTTTAACAAAATTTATCATGAAAATCAGGAGCAAAGAGGAGCACAGTCAAAACATTTAGGACATTTTCATCTTCTCCTTAAATAACAAATATATTTTTGTATTTTAAAAAGGAGAAGAAAGAAAATCTACTAAATATTTGCAATTAAGAACTACAAGAAACAAGTTCCTGATTTCTGAAATTAAAATTTAATGATAATTATGCTTTAAAACAAAGAGACTAAACCTCCCAAGACTATTTACCTAATTAATGTTGTGAGTCTGATTTTTAATCATTTCTTACTTTTTAATCCTTCTTGACTAATAAATATATTTTGTTATATTGTCTTTTTATATGTGACCCTATGCAATTCTGATTCTTTAACAAAATATTATGACTAATTATTTTTATTCTTCTTGCCCTATTATTTTTATTCTTTTTATCTAGCTAATGCCACATTTCATGGAAACATCCTCAATGTATTGCTATAACATTAGATGAAACAATGTTTTTCATGGGTGAAAAATGTTGTTGAGGTTGGATGCTTGGAGAGGAGGTTGGAAACGGAGTAGGAGTTCTTATTGGACAGACAGGCCCTTTTAATTCCCCGTGTCCACTGGGCTAAGCTGGAATTACTATGCACTGAGGCTGAGGCAGTGACTTTTGGTGTATAAGGATTTAGGACTTATAACTTACAACTCTTTCTCCTGCTTTCACTATTTTCTTTTAATTTTGACTTCAATTACTCCTACAACAATTTTACTTATCATCTGCACCATATTTTAAATTTTTACAAAGCCATAAAATGTTACAGGACACTTAAAATATAAATTATTACCCCCCCCCTTTTTTTTCTTTTTTGCTACTTTAAATAAATAAAACTATCCAGGCATGGTGGCCTAGCACAAGCCTGTACTTGGGAGGCTGAGACAGGAAGATTGTAGGCTAGGGGCCAGCCTCAGCAACTTGGCAAGACCCTCTGAGACTGTTTCAAAATAAAATAGGACTGGGGGTGTAGTTGGAGGTGGAATGTTCTTGGAGGCAGAATGCCCCTGAGTTCAATCATCAGTACCAACAGTACCAAAAATAAATAAATAAGTATGTAAGTAAGTAAGTAAATAGATAAATACATAAATAACTACAAATGTTATATTTTGTTGTATTCAAAATAGTATAATCAAAGAAAAAAATCTTGATCTAGTAATATTTAGAGAAAAATACAAATACACATGTACGGATTTTTTGTTTGTTTGTTTCTGGGGATTGAACGCAGAGGTGTGTTCTACCCCTGAGCTATACCCCAGCCTTATTTTTTATTCTTTATTTTTGAAACAGGGTCTCACTAAGTTGTGGGGGGGCTCACTAAGTAGCTGAGGCTGGCCACGAACCTGTATCCTCCTGTCTCAGCCTCCCAAGTACTGGGATTAAAAGTGTGTGCCATCACCCCCAGCTTACATGTGTATAAAATCTTTTAAGAAAACATATTTTCAAATTTTAATATGGGCTTTGTATTTAAATTAAAAAAAAGAAAAGAAAAAGTACAGTTGAAAGAAGGAGCTCATTTTGGCAAAGAGGACACCAGATTCCATATCAGGATAGGTGTGTTGGAATTTTTAGAACACACAGTGAATAATGCCATTTTCCTCTGCTTGAATGTGGAACTTATTAAAGCACAGAAAGAGGAGTCACACATTGCCCCCTTTTTGAAGGGGTATTTTGTGTGGGACTGTATTTCCTAGCAATGATTCATGTTAAACAAAAATGCATACTCATATGAGTAAGTGCTGGGCCAATGGATACCTTTCCAGGTCTCTAAATTAGCAGCATGGATTAGCAGGGTGGTCCCTTGCAGCCTAGGGGAAACCAGCAGGGGGCAGTGTTACAGAGAGCTGGGACAACTTTGTTTCTCTTAATTCATGAATTGCCTAACTTATTTACCTGCTTGCTTGGGAGAAACATAAATGGTAGAACATGATGGCAGCAGTGAAAGAGATTCTCTCATAATGGGAAGAACATACCAATCTCCCTCCCACGTTCCCAGAAACTTTATGGCATT
>PVLC010029413.1:0-20359 GCA_004027655.1 Graphiurus murinus
AAAATGAGGAGGAAAAACTAATATCTTAGAAAACAGAATTAACAAAACAGTTCATTTTAAAAAGAATTATATCTTTATAGACATAAGACAGTATATCTATTTTATGTTAATTGGTATAAATTACTGTGAAATACAATCAACTGGAGACTTGAAAGTAAAAATTTGATTACCAAAAAACAAAAATAAAACCATAATAAAAACAAAGCATGATGTGAGATTAGCTGAATTGCAGAGTGGACACTGCTGAAGAGAATTAGTAAACTGAAGAATTTTCCCAGGAAGTAGCACAAAAGAACAATAGGTGTAAAGCATGCAAGAAAGGATAAGAAAGAATAGAAGACAGGAGTAAGAGAGGCATGGAGGATAGATCTAGGTGTTCCAACACCTGAAATAAGTTTCCAAATGAGAGAATGGAGCAATAGGAGTAAATAAAAAGATCTGTAGAGAAACATTATTCAGACCTGAAAAAAAAATGCACAAGTTTTCAGGTTCAGAGAGGTTACTGAAGGTGAGTGAGATGAATAAGAGAAAACTCTAATCTAGCACAAAGTCATAAATCTAAACACTGATTAAAGAGAAAAATCATAAAATTTTCTATAGTTAGGAAGAAACAACTTTACAGATAAACAAATGTTAGCTCAGCATCAGATTTCTTATTGCCAACACTAGATGCTAGATACTAATGAAGCAGTATCTTAACATTTCTAAGGCAAATGAATGTTCCTCAAACTTTGTGCTGCCAACACCCTACATAAAGTTATCTCCACTTTTTCAACGGAGCCTTTAGCCTGCAAGCACTGCTCTCTCTTACTTAGGCAAGCAGCAAATTCAATTTTTGTGTTAGCTATTGAATACTAGCCGTTTTCTTTGACACTAGAAATATAATTGAAGAGGTAAATGGTTTAAAAAGAAGAGGAAGTAAGCCAGGAGTGGTGGTTCATGCGTGTAATCCCAATACTTAGCAGGCTGAGACAGGAGGATTGCAGTTTCAAGGACAGTCTCAGCAATTTAGTGACTTTATGAGACCCTGTTTAAAAAAATTTTTTTGTTAAAAGGACTGGGGGTATAGCTCAGAGGTAGAATGCCCTTGGGTATGATCCCCAGTACAACAAACAAACAAACAAGGAAGCAGATGAAGGAGTTGGGATTTTGTGTTTGTATGTGTCTGTGTGTGTGGTACTTGAGATTAAATCCAGGGGTGTCCTACCTCTAACCTAGAACCCCCAGCCCTATTTTATTTTTTGATTTGAAACAAGATCTCATTAGGTTGTTGATAGTCTTGCTACATTGCTGAGGCTGTCCTTGAACCTGTGATCCTCCTATCTCAGCCTCCCAAGTACTGGGATTACAGGCATGAACCACCATACCCAGATGAATTGAGATTCTTGTTAGTGTAGAACGAGGAGCTCCAGTAAAAAGTTTATTGAGAAATTCTTCCATGAGGAAGAGGGATAGGCTATGTTAGCAGTCAAAGTTCTGGGTCTACTTACCTACCTATCAATCTTGAGAAAGAACCTTCCCTAAGAAGCAATTCATGTTCTTAATGATTTGCTGCATGGGAAAAGAAAGAAAACCTAGAGAAAAACTGAGGCCTGCTTTTCTATATTAAGGCACAGTAATAACACAAACTACTAAAACCCGGTGCATGGATGTTTCAGATTCTGATCCAACTTCTCCTGCTATGAGTAAATTGGAGTGAGACATGGGATAGGAAGAGGCAGGTCTGAGACAGAGTGTAGAACTACTTCAACTCCCCAGAGCAAAGGTCCAGTACCCTGAGCAGACCTGTCATTGCTTTGCAGCAGCGGGGCTGGAGGTGGAAGCAGGAGTTGGTGATGTGGAGATTGTCTTCATTGTTAGAGGTGCCAATGGAGATGTGTGTGGAGAGGGGCTGGCAGGGAGGAGTGATGTTCAGAGCAATTCAATCATCTAAATGCAAATGAAGGTAATTTGTGGGAAAAGGGAAACCAAGACTCTGAATCAGAAATAGCACAGAAGGAAATCAGGCTACGGAAGGGAGGAGAAGTGGGAGTGTTGATAATCAGACATATAGATTAGGTCAGATAATAAGGTAGAGTAGGAGAAATAAGCAGAATAGGTAGAAGGGAGACAAACAGGGAAGGAAAGAGAGATGCAGGTTTAAATCTCAAAACTCCATGATGGCCCTCACCTTCAAACTGAAGGTCTGTTTTCCTTCAGACTTAAATTCCTAAAAGGTCTAGTAGATAAAAGGTCCAGTATATATTAGACCACTATATATCCAGTTAATTGGTGCATATATTTTGTTAGCCTACAGAATGTATTTTAGGCTGACAAGAGAAGCCTAAGTCTATATTCTTGGAAAGTCTGTAAGTCAATGAAAACAAGCCCAACTCACATACTTAACCATTTTCCTACCTTGCAGTCACAAAGAGCCCCTCTCTCTTGTGAGATGGCTTATGTTCTCTCTTGAATATGTACTTGTTACTTTCCTAAACAAACCTATGTTTATGGCTCTGACTGGCTCATGCTCAAATTCTTTTCTGTCATGTAAGACAAGGACCTTGTAGATGCTGAGTTGAGGAATTGACTCTTTTCCCATGATAATTCTGCATATTGGAGGACAAAAATGCAGGATAGAAGCCTATGCTTTGATGACCTTTGTATGGCTGTGCCTGGCTTTTGGAGCCCTGGATTATGTAGAGCCTGCGATTATGTAGAAATTAGGAGGTGCATGCAGTGTCTCTCTGGGAAAAGTTCTCAGGTTGGTTCCTTAAGAGTGAATAGGAGCTGGGAATGGTGGTACAGTCTATAATCCCAGTACTGGGGATTTTGAGACAAGGATCTCAGGTTCAAGGACAACCTTAACAACATAGTGAGGCTCACAGCAACCTAGCAAGGCCTTGCATCCAAAACCAAAAATAAAAAGGGCTGAGGATATTTGTACAGCTTCTTTTTTTAAAAAAATATAGAGACATCATCTGTATTTCAGGTAAAGAATTAACAGCACCTAATAAAGAAAGAATGCAGACTAAATATTCAGTTTGATATAGAAATAAAGAAGAGAGTGCATATATTTAAAGGATATTCTGAGTGGCAAAACAAAGGCTGCATCTTTTAGTTCTGTTAAACAAAGAGCCGGGAAGATACAATGAGTAGATCTGAAGCACGAGAACCGAGTTACACCTACTGAAGAAGGTGGCTGGGCACGTGAGTAAAATTTAAATAATTTTTGACTTTCACATCACTAAGTGGAAGGATGAAGTGTCTAACTTCTATTAGAAGTAGATTAAGAAAGAGCAAGATGAAATTAAATCAGTTGCTGATAACTGTTGCAACTCAATGAGGGAATTGTACTGGTCATCAGGTACTGTATTGAAACTTTCCTTAAGATGAAAGCAGCTCGTAATAACTTTCCTTCTTCTTTGAGTAATTACATTTTCATGAAGGAATCTGTACTAACTGGGTTACGGGAATAGTCTTGATTGCTGAAAGTTATCTGCTGCTGAGGACAGACCTGCAGGACATTCAGGTCACCATTAAAAAGCCACCAACTGATTTTTTAAAAAAGGTACAAAAGCAATTCAAAGAAGGAAAGACAACCTTTTAAACAAATGATGCCGAAACAGTTGGACATTCATGGGCAAAAGAATGAATTCCAACTTGAACCCCACACTTTATATAAAAATTAACTCAAAATTGATCAAGTGGAAAACATAAAAGTATAAAAATTTCTGAAAACAATAGGAGAATATCTTCTGGATTTAAAGCTGGCAAAGAGTTCTTAAATTTGACATAAAAAAGCCCAATGTATACAAAGAAAAATTAATAAATTGTACCTGATCACAATGTAAAACTTTAGCATTGTGAAAGATTCTGTTAATAGGATAAAAAATACAAGCTGTGGATTGGGGAAAAATATTTGCAAGCTACGTATCTGACAATAGTGAAGTATATAGAGAGTATAAAGAACTCTCAAAATTCAACAGTTTAAAAAAGTCTCATTATAAAGTGAGAAGAAGACATGAACAGACATTTCACAGAAGAGGATACACAGATGGCAAGTAAGCACATGAAAATATGTTCAGCATCATTAGCTATTAGGAAATGCAAATTAAAACCACAATGAGATATCACTGCATACCTCTTAGAATGGCTAAAATGAAAAACAGAGGCAAAGCAACAAGCCTGCGAAGGGACTGGATCAGTCATGCACTGCTGGTTGAAATGTACAGTGCCAATCTAGGAGACAGTTTCCCAGTTTCTTCTAAAACTATACATGCAATTATCATAGGACCCTACAGTTGTACTATTGAGCATTTATCCCTGAGAAATAAAAACCCATGTTTGCACAACACCCCCTACACAAATATTTATCATAGCTTTATTGTAATAGCCCTAAAGTGGAAATAACCCAGATGTGTTTCAGTAGGTGAATGGTTAAACAAACTGTGGTAGATCCATATCATGGAATACTTATTGGTCAAAACAAACAAATAAATGAACTATTGATGCACACACAATTTGGATGAATCTTTGGGGATTTATACTGATTAAAAGCCAATCCCAAAGTGTTACATATGATGTGATTTCATTTAAATACTGCTTTTTAAATGATAAAATTGGAGAGATGAAGAATAGATTAATGACCTCAGGGACCAGGGTTGGCGTGGTTAAAGACAGGCTTTGTTTTTTAAAGAGTAATGTGAGGTGTCTTTGCAGGGATGGAACTGTTTTGTATCATGACTGTATTTATTGGTGGATACATGAACTTGCACATGTGATAAAATTGCATAAAATTAAATGCTCATGAAAACACACATATAAATGAGTACAAATAAGACAGGGGAAATCTGAGTAAGGTTAGTGAATTATCAATGTCAATATCTGGGTTGTTCTATCTGGAACTATAGTTTTCAAGATGTTACCATTGGAAGAAGTGGGTAAAGGATACATGGGATCTTTCCATGTTTTTTTCCTATAAGGGCATATCAATCTACAATTATCCCAAATTAAATGCTTAACCAAAAAAATGTACCACTAAATTAATGGCAGGTTTGCTGCTTAGTTACATTCAGCATACTTAGGTGGAAGCATGGAGTCATGTGACTTTGGTACTTAGTGTGGTCCAAGGGCCTGTAGTGTGGGCATACCCTGGAAAGCTGGTCAAGCCCCACCTCAGAATGATGTAATCTGAACCTACATTTTGAAATCTACATTTTGAAAGCATCAGATGATTTGTGTGCACATTAGAATTCGAGAAGCATTGTTTACTGGAGTAGTATTTCAGGTTTAAATCTGTAAAGTGCTGTAAGGAGTTCCACTTTTTCTTTTTTTGCAGTACTGGGGATGGAACTCAGGGACATTCTACCTCTGAGCTACACTCCTAGTCCTATTTTTTATTCTTTATTTTGAAACAGGGTCTCACTAAGTTGCAGAAGGCCTCACTAAGTGGCTGAGACTGGCCACGAACCTGTGATCTTCCTGTCTCAGCCTCCCAAGTACTAGAATTACAAGCATGTGCCACCATGCCTGGCTCAGCTCTATTTTTTTCTAAGCTTACACATGCTTTCTTTTTTCTTGAGGGAAAGGTAGAAAGTCCTGATTTTCTTTTTTCCAGAAATGCTATCTGTGTCAATATGACACTTGATTCTCACAAAACTCAATGATATAGGCTTTATTGTGTTCTTTTGAAGAAACTAACTGAAGCCTAGTCTATCTGGTTGAAAAGCCAGGCATGCAAATAGGTGGTAGAAGGTTATAAACAAATTATGACAGAGCTGTAGAATAAATGGAAATTAGAACTCAATGTTTACTCATCTTTAAAGGTAAATATTTTGATTTTAAGAGGTCAAACTAGTCTTATAATGAATATTTTCTCTGATGAAGTAGAGAACCTTCAGATTATATGGAAAACAACTAAATGAGAATATAGTTATCTGAGTTCTGTTTTAGCAATATGTGCTAAAAGATGAGTTTGTTAATATTTAAACTGAATGACATGAACTTTAACTTAGTTTGTTCATATGTAAGATAACGCTAATATTTTACAGAGGAGAATGGTATGATAAACTATGGGAAAATCCTTCTGAATCTTCAAGAGGAAAATGTGGGAAACCAAGAACACCATCTGGTACTGTGACATAAATTCCCAAAGCTTTTTTCAGGGAGGCAGGCCACTCTCCTGATGAACATTGTCATCAAATTTTATAGCCAGAATTACTTACCATGTCTTGTGCAAATTATTTGTATAGTCTGTCACATAGTGTATTACACTGAATATTCAATTCAAATGCCCTAGTTTCTGAAGGGCATGACAGCATATAGCTGTAAAACTTACTCATAAATCATATGGGCATGGTTGAAGGAGCTCGCCATTTGATCTATTTGTAGTCAGTGCAGATCTTGGATGTGCATCACAGATTTTTATGTAAATCAGAGACATCTATAGTCATATAAATTTGCATCTGCAACTTGATTCCTCTTAGTGAATGTGACAGAATCATCCTATTGGCTATGAGCAAACTGCAAAAGCAATGTAAAAGAGATTATATCCTTAAAGTATTGCAGATACCCTATGGCTTTGTTCTTTTTAATTTATATTTGAGAAGAAGAGGTAATTGTCAGCAGAATTGTGCATAAATCCTTTTGCAAACCAAAATTGAGATTTGGCTTCCCAACAATATTGTGAACACAGGTTGTTCTGTGATTGATGAGAGGCTAGGGCTACTCTTTGTCCTTTCTTGCTTCTGTACTACCTATTTTTTTCTCCTCTTCCTCTTCCTCCTCCTCTTCCCCCCCCCTCCTTCTCCTCTCCCCTCCTTCTGTATTAGGGACTGAACCTTCTGTATTAGGGACTAATACATTCTGCCTCTGAGCCACACAACCAGCCCTTCTTATTTTTATTTTGTAACAACTTCTCGCTAAGTTGCTGAATCTGGCCAAATTGCTGAGGCTGGTCTCAAACAGCCTACCAAGTACTGGGATTATAGACATATGCCACCGGGATGCCTGGCTATGATACCAGGTTCTTAAACTTCTTGTGTGGGTAGTAAGATATTGGTGGCCATACAGACATTAAGTGTGAGTAGAATGAGATAAAAGATCCCAGCATCATACCTGGAGGTGGGTATATTGCTGTTATACTCATGAACAGTAGATATTTTTATTTGCTTGTGTGCAGTGGAGGTTCAAGTTTTGTAGTGCTGGAAACTCACACAATGTTTAGGTACCTTTTAAAAAAAGGCATAGGAAATTATGAACATAGGATCTTAGAGTGAGGGACTCTGAAACTTCAGCTCTGTTAGCTTCACAGTAAAGTCACCCCTGTAGGTGTTAAAGATTCATTCAAAACAGTTCAATGCTTTAAAATCCACCATCCAGAGGTCCCATTCCATACTCACTAGGATAGCTACAATTTAAATAGACTGGAAGTAAATGTTGGCAAGAATGTGGAGAAATTGGAATCTTTGTCTCTCTTCATTCATTATTAAAATATAAGATGGTTCAGTCTCCATGGAAAACATTTTGGCAGTTCCTCAAAAAGTTAGCCATAAGTGGGGCACAGTGGTGCACACTTGCAATTCTGGTACTTGGGAGGTTGAGACAGGAGGATTGCAGAGTGTGTGGTAACTTTAGTGAGATCCTGTTTCAAAATAAAAAATAAAATAGGGCTGAGGTTGAGGCCAGAGGTAGAGCACTCCTGGGTTCTATCACCAGTACACACACACACACACACACACACACACACACACACACACACACACACACAATTAACCATAGAATTATGATATGACTCCAAAATTCTAGTCTTAAGTATATATATCCCAAAGAATAGAAAACAGGTATTTATACAAGTACCCATACACATAGATTCATAATAGCAGTATTCGTAATGACCAAAAGTTTGAAACTGCCCAAATGTTCATCAGTGAATAAATGAATAAAGAAATTCTAGCATATACATATAATGGACTATTATTCAGCCATCAAAAGCAATAAAGCACTGATACAGTTGAAGCTTGAAAACATTATGCTAAATGAAAGAAAATAGACATGAAAGGACAGATATTGTATGATTCCATTTATATGAAGTAGATAGAGCAAACAAATTAACAGAGACAAAATAAATATTGGTGGATAACAGGTGCTAGGAGAAGTAGAGATTAGGAAAAAAACTACTTCATTTGTGAGAAAAATTTTACATTAGATAGAAATATTTTGGAAGTAGATAGAGATCATGGTTGCTCAATATTGTGAGAGTATTAAGTGCTACTGAGTTGTTCACTTTAAAATGATTAATTTTATATATTGGTATTCTGACTGAGAGCTAAGTTACATAAAAACAGAAGACCTTGTCCCCAAGGAGCTCGCTGTAATGCAGGACAAAATCACATTAAAATGAGCTTAGTTCTAAGAAGAAGCAGTCAAGTGTTCAGTGAGTAACTGTTGTGAAGTATCTGCATATGCTAAGAAGGTCAGTTACCTTACTTGTTTTTATATAATTTACTATAAAAAATGCCCTATGTGTGTAACCCAGGTGCAGAATTGTGCATCATTCACAGTGAGTGATACAAGAATTGTCAGGCAATGTTCAGAAGCAAATAGGTTTGAGATTGCTGTGAAAGGTAGGTGGTCTCAGGAACAAAGATACTCTGTGAGTCATTACAAGAGTGGACAGAAGCCTGGACAAACTAAACAGAGGATCAGTAGAGAAATGTTTGGGATGGTGCATTTGTCTTTTCTTTTTTTAATGTGGGAGATTTTTTTTATCTTGAACCCAAAGTAACACACTTTATACATTTTGTGTGTTGATCTTCCATGTGTTCTCCTAAACTACACAGCATGAATCTAACCTCTCTTCCATACAATGAGCAGAAGTAATCTGAAGACAATCATTATTTCCTTCCCATTGTGAGCCTTCAATTTCCAAGAGACCCTGTCACTGAGGATGCGTTGGTATCCTCATTATCTCTTTCATTATCATTGAGGGTGTCTTTCTCTGAAAGAACTCCAATTTGCCAGAGTTCCTTTTAGGAAGAAATGCCAACAAAGAAACAGAATGTTGCAGGAAGGGCTGATTAACACAAGTAAGAGTGGCACCACACTTTTTTTTTTTTTTTTTTTGCGGTACTGGGGATTGAACTCAGGGGCATTCTACCTCCGAGCTATACCCCCAGCCCTATTTTTTATTCTTTGTTTTGAAGTAGGGTCTCACTAAGTTGCAGAATGCCTCACTAGGTAGGTAAGGCTGGCCATGAACCCAGATCCTCAGCCTCCCAAATGCTGGGCTTACAAGCATATGTCATCACGCCTGGCTGTGGCACCACACTTTCTGAATTTATAATATTTCTTGTTTGAAATTAAATCCTAGTGTTGACTCATATTGAGTCCTTCCCCTCAATGGAGTCTTCTATTTCTAATGTGTCTCATCTGTAGTCTACGGGTAAGATATTGAGTACTTTAAACAATTAAATATAAAGTCTGATTCTTTGTTCCATTCTCATTAGTATTTCCTGTGTGACATTTAACATTTCTTTTTTATTTTTATTTTTTATTGGTGCATTGTAATCATACATCTTGATGAAGTTCGGGTGATAGAGGCATGCATGCACACAGTACTCTTTGAGCCCTCCCCCAGCTGCTGTCCCATTCCCTCCCCCTACTTTCCTTCCCTTGCTCAGAACAGTGATTGACTTTGATAAGTTTGTGTATGTGCATCATGTCCATTGAGGTGTTTCCCTCTCCCCCCTCCCATCTCCCTTATTTAGGTTGCATTCTTCACTCATCTAAAGTTTTTCTTCCTTTGTCTGGGATCCCTCTTCTGTCCCATTTTCTCCCCTAGCTTCTGCATATTAGGGAGAACATCTGACTTTTCAGTCTCTACACTGTTTTCCAAAGTAGTTGCACTATTTGCCATCCCACCAACAATGCTCTTATTTCTCCACATCCTTGTCAGCATTTGTTTTTTTTTGTGTTTTTAATGATTTCTATTCTAATTGGGGTTAGGTAAAATCCCAGGGTAGTTTTGATTTGCATCTCTATGATTAGTAATGAGGTTGAACATTTCCTAATACATTTATTGGCCATTTGTATTTCTTCCTTTGTGAAGTGTCTATTTAGTTCACTTACCCATTTTTTGATTGGTTTATTTGTTTTCTTAGTGGTGAGTTTCTTGAGTTCTCTGTATGTTCTAGATATTAGTTCTCTGTTGGAGGTGTAGTTGGCAAAATTTTTCTCCCATTCTGTTGGCTCTCTGTTGAGGTTCTTGATAGTTGGGTTTTTCAGTATGGGAGAGATGAAGGTGTTGAAAATAAGGAAAAGAAATATTAAAAGGGTAAAATCCTGGGTCATGATAATGAATTTTGACTCCTTCACAGTGTGACACTGCATCATCTTGGACCATGGAAAGTTTATTATTAAGGTACTGAAGATAGATTTTCAGTGGGAAAAAATGTTTTCTTTTTCTCACTTCCCTTCTTCTCTTGGACTTTCATGTTCTGGGTACTTCTGTCTACCTCACCCCTTAAATTATTGAGAGCCTTAATATTAATAAATCCTGGAAGGCAGACAGCAAATCTGAGACTTTTTACCTATTTGGGTGTATAATTTACTGTCTTGTGCACTGTTTATTTTTTTCTCAGTTAATTACAGTTTTCTTACAATCAGTGATCAATAACAGGGAAGACAATTATTTGAGTACATCTTTACATTTTGAATGTTAGTGAAATAGAATATGCCTACAATTTGATTTTTTTTCCTCTAAAAACATGTCCTAAGTTATTCAGAATTTTAGCCTTTTTTCTATTTCCTTTATTAAGCTTATATATTGGGAATTATAGCAGAATTTAAAAATAATCTTCATTATTTTCTTATTTTGCTGTAATGATTAATAATTTAAATATAAACTATCCCCAATTTTACAAATAAACATTAGAATTAAGAGTAATGGATTTTAATATGTTGTATATAAGATATTTCCAATAAGACTTTCATTAGTACTCATGGATTCTTGTTGAGTATTATCTATGATGCTGACCAAGAACAAATAATGTCGTGACATTCACAGCAATCAATGAAATGAAAAACTGCTGAAAGCTACCAAGTCTATCATTGTCTGAAAGCTGCAGTTAGTTTGGATAGAAATTTAATTTCCTATATTTTTATCCTTTTGCTAAATTTATAGGGTTGTCAGAGTATTTTATTTGAACAATGCTCATAATCTTCCAACCTCAGCAGGTGGTGAATCCTTTAATCTTTCCTCTCAGTCTTCCTAAGAGAAGAGTGAACTGGAACCAAAAATACACTTTATATCTTTTCCTATTTTTATTCTACTTCTCCACTCCTCTTCTACCCTCCCTTCTTCCCTCCCTCCCCCCTCCATTTCTCAATAACTTTCCTTCTTTGTTCTTTCTCTTTTCTATCTCTCTCTCAGTCCAAATCAGTCACAAAATATAACACGACCTTCACAATAATTTATCATGTTCAGATTCTTTTCTTAGTAATATGAAAACACTTAATTGCTATAAATATTTTATTGCACCTTCAAAAAAAGGAGGTCTAGCCATTTCCAAAGCAAATTACTTAAGCATAAAAGCAACTTCCTCTGAGAATATATATAGTAAGAATATATTAAGAATAAGACTTCTTTCTCTAATATGGACATATATATGTGTGTATGTATGTATATTTATACATCTATATATGTATGTAAAATGTATACATCTCTCTCTGTATAATGTGTGTGTGTGTGTGTGTGTGTGTGTGTCTGTGTGTGTGTGTATTACTGGGAGATGGATTGAACCTAAAGGCATTTTACCTCTCAGCTATACTCCCAGCCCTTTTTAGTTTTTGTTTTGAAACAGGGTCTCACTAAGTTCCTGAGAATCTCACTAAGTTGCTGAGACCCTCTGTATGTTGCTGAAGCTGGCCTCAAACATGTGATTCTCCTGTCTCAGCTTCCGAAGTACTGGGGTTATAGTTGTGTGTCACCATGCATGGCTGCAATATTATTTATTTATTTCACTTAACTAATATATGAATCTGAAATTCTTTGTGTGTCTCTGTGTGTGTTTTCTTTTTTTTTTTTTGTGGTACTGGGGATTGAACTCAGGGGCATTCTACCTCCAAGCTATACCCCCAGCCCTATTTTTTATTCTTTATTTTGAAACCGGGTCTCACTAAGTTGTGGAGGGCCTCACTAGGTAGCTGAGGCTGGCCTCGAACCCGGATCCTCCGGTCTCAGCCTCCCGAATGCTGGGATTACAAGCGTGCGCCACCACGCCCAGCTTGTGTGTGTTTTCTTGATTATCAGTGTTGACCTCAACTCGGAGGCATCTGTATATCTTAGGAATTATCAAAGTAGACTTACATTTCCAAATACTTATATTCTCAGTACTATTTAATTAGATATGTGGAAATTTGCCACTGGGAAATATCAATGATGAATGTTTTCAGCTAGTTGTATTTTATTGGTAGTTAGGGTAAAAGTTCTGGAAATTTTTCTTAGAGTAGGACTTCTTTCTCTGTTATTTTCTATTTACAAAGGCTCTCTCAGTTACAGTTTAAAAATTAAATTATTTAAACTCTAACATCTTTTCTTCCTCCAGCTCCAGTACTCTCAAGTAATGGTATGAATCAAAGTTAATGGCCTGAAAGTAGGTAAATTGGTAGAATCAAAGGGAAGGAGTGTTTGAATAATTTTTAATTCTGATTATTAGCTTCTGGATAATTATCACATTAAATGTAGTTTAAAATATCATCAGTATTGCAAATACTGAATCTTACTTTCACTAAAATTCTTGCCTCCCCAGCCCAGAATGAGTGCTTTATTTTTGAATACTTTGATAATGTATGAAAATAATTTTTTTTCTATTTTCATAGCTATGAGCTCATCATTCGCCAAATTGAAATTTTTGCATGTAGCATCTTCTTTTAGATTCAGCTGTTCCTTGATTATAGAAAAATCTTTTTGGCAAGTAGAAGGATAGAAAGTATGGATTGGAACTTCAAATTTTCAAGTCTAAAATGACAAAATAAGACAACATTGGTGATATCACAGAATTCATGGGATTTAATTTCTTTCAGTGTTGGAATATTCCCTGAAATACACATGAGGCTCTAATGTTGATAATAATCCATAACTTTTGTGAATTGGGGCACAAAAGGTCTGCTTTGGAGGACATCTCAGAAGTCTTCTAATGCAATTCCTCTTAAGCAGTCCTCTTTGGTCATATATAGACAAATAGCCACGCAGTCTTTGAAGATGGGCCCTCTAGGACTGACTAGGACATTTAAGAGATTAGAAAACCTGCAGATCATGGTGTAATAAGATACTGTACAATCATTATCAACCACCTCATGGTAGATTTTAATTTTGAGGACTCAGTAAGTAGAGAGCCCCTCGGAATTGACCACTGACTCTGTAGTATTTTTGTATATTTGTTATGGATTTTATTATGAAGGATCTTAAAATTATTTTTTAATTTTTGAAAATGAGTAGTAATTATCGAGGACTTAAAAAAAAACAGAAAATATGTTTAGGGTTTATTATTCAAGCAAATCGCTATTAACATTTTGTTGTACATTCTTTAAGTCTTTGTTTTGTAAAAAGGTTTGAAAAGAGTTAGACAATATGCATGGCTCTGCGTACTCCTTTTGATCATTAGCAATCGGACAGGTTTTGTTATGAGAATTTCTTAGTGAACATTTTAATGACTATGCAATACCACATTTAAAAAACACTTGTGTGCTTTTTTCATATTAGGAACAGTAGAAAGTGACTATTTTTAAAGTACTCTGAGGTGAACAGAGGTAGCTGCAGGCAGCTGTCCTGGGTCTCTGGCTGTATGGACAGACACTGTTACTTTTTAAAAAAAATTTTTTAGTGGTACCAGGGATTGGACCTAGGGGCATTCTACCTCTGAGCTACACCCCCAGTCGTTTTTTATTTTTTTGTTTAGAAACAGGGTCTCACTAGGTTGAGTCTTGCTAAGTTGCTGAGGCTGGTCTCTAACCTGCTGTGATCCTTCTGTCTCAGCTTCCCAAATACTAGGATTACAGGCATGCACCACCACACCTGGCCCTGTTGTCACCTTTGAAGGCTGAGAGAATCAATGATTCTGTAATGTGTTCTATAGTGTGGCAGAAGCCACTGGGGGGCAATTCTGCTTAAGGCTTTGCTACATTGTTCTATCACTGGGCAATTAATATGTATACACATTTTTGTAGTGTAGATATAAATATTCTACTAATATAGATATTGCATCATCATTGCATCTTTGACCATGGAAATTTTATATATTTCAGAATATTCTCTTAGAGCATATTCTTCAAAACAGTAGTATTGAATACTTTAAAAATTTTTTTTTATTATTCATTGAATACTTTTGGATGTGGCTATTTCTAAGTATCTTGGTAATTGTTGATAGTTACCAGGAAGTACTCTTAATATTTGAGAAGATTTACTCTTATATCTCCCTTTTCAGTATTGGATTATTATTATTTATTTATTTTTGATGGTACTGAGGATTGAACCCAGGAGCATTCTATTTCTGGGCCATGCCCCAGACCTTTTTTTTTGTTTTGAAACAGAGTCTCACTAGGTTGCTGGGAGTCCTGCTAAGTTGCTGAGACTGGTCTTGAACCTGTGATCCTCCTGTTTCAGCTTTCCAAGTACTAGGATTATAGGCATGCTCCATCATGCCTGACTGGATATTCTTTTTTTAAACTTTTATTAATGCACTGTAATTATACATCATAATGAGATTCAAAGTAACAGAAACATACATGCACGCATCACTTGGTGTATTTCCTTCCCATCCCTTCTTCCCCCCTCCTCCCTTTGCATACATGTTAGTGAGATTGGGAGTGATACCTTCATATATTGCTGTGGCATTATTTCAATGGTTCCTTTCAATTCTCCTTTTCCCCTTCCCTACCTCCCTCCTTACTAGTCTCTTTCCTGATTTATTGAAATTCCCTTATGTTTCCTGTTTTCTGTCTAGATTACACATATGAGAGAAAACATACAACCCGTGGCTTTCTGAGACTGGCTGATCTCACTTAGCATAATAATCTTGTGTTCCATCAATTTTTCCTACAAATGACATAATTTTGGAGGTGTGTGTATGTGCCTGTATGCACATGTGCTGTGTGATCCTGGGGATGGGACCCAGAGGCATTCTACCTCTGAGCTATATATACCCTTAACTCTTTCTAATTTTTAATTTTGAAACAGGGTCTTACGAGGTTGCTGAGAGTCTTATTAAGTAGCTGAGGCTATTCTTGGACCTGCCTTCATCCTGTCTTAGCCTCCTAAGTACAGGGATTAAGGGCATGCACCACCCCTCTGACAGATATTCTTTTTTAAAAAAATTATTTATTTTTAATTGATGATTGTAATCATACATCTTTGTTAGGTACAAGTTGGTAAAGGTAAAAGCATACATGCACACATTTCCCATTTAACCCTTCCCCAATTCCCACCCCACTCCCTCCTCCTCCCTCCTTCTTAAGTTCAGTTTAGTGATTGACTTTGATGTGTTCATGAAAGTACATCATGCTCATTAGGGTGTCCCCCCTTCCCCCATCACCTTCCATTAAGTCAAATTCTTTGCTCACCTAAGGATTCTCCTTCTTCCTCTGGAGTCCCTCTTATGTCCCATTTTTCTCCCTAGCTTCCACATATTAGGGAGAGCATACGATTTTTTACTTTTTGTGACTGACTAATCTCACTTAACATAATGTTTTCCAGTTCCATCCATTTCTCTTCAAATAACATGGTTTTGTTCTTCTTTATGGCTGAGTAAAATTCCATTGTGTACATATCCCATAGTTTTGTAATCCCTTCATCTGTCGATGGACATCTTGGCTGCTTCCATAGTTTGGCGATTGTAAATTGTGCAGCTATAAACATAGATACACATGTGTTGGTCTGATAGTTTTGTTTCCTTTCTTTTGGGTAGATACCCAAAAGTGGTATTTCTGGATCATATTGTAGGTTCATTCCCATTCATCTGAGGATCCTCCATATTGTTTTCCAAAGTGATTGCACTAATTTGCAATCCCACCAACAATGTATTAGGGTTCCCACTTCTCCACACCCTCCCCAGCATTTGTTGTTGTTTGTGATCTTGATTATTGCCATTCTGATTGGAGTTAGGTGAAATCTCAAGGTAGTTTTGATTTGCATCTCTCTGATTGCTAATGATGTGGAACATTTCCTCATACATTTATTGGCCATTTGTATTTCTTCTTTTGTGAAGTGTCTATTTAGATCCTTTTCCCATTTTTTTGATTGGGTTATTTATTTTCTTAGCTTGAGTTTCTTGAGTTCTCTGTATATCCTAGATAGTAGTCCTCTATCAGAAGAGTAGCTGGCAAAAATTTTCTCCCACACCATGGACTCTCTGTTGAGGTTTTGATAGTTTCCTTTGCTGCACAGAAGCTCTTCAGTTTAATGCAATCCCATGTATTGATCTTCCTTTGAGTTGCTTGTGCTTTTGGGGTCTTGTTGAGAAAGTTGTTACCTATGCCTATGTGTTGAAATGTTGGTCCTATGCCCTTTTCAAGTAGCTTCAAGGTCTCTGGCCTGACTTCCAGGTCTTTGATCCACCTTGAGTTGATTCTTGTGCAGGGTGAGAAAGTAGGGTTTATTTCCATTTTCCTGCATATGGCTAACCAGTTTTGCCAACACCATTTGTTAAAGAGGCTATCTTTTTTCCAGTGTATGTTTTTGGCTCCTCAGTTGACTCTAAGTCTGTGGGTCTGTTTCCAAATCTTCTATTCTGCTTCATTGGTCTATGTGTCTGTTTTTGCGCCAATACCATGCTGTTTTTATTTTATTTTATTTGTAGTAGAGTTTGAAGTTAGGTATTGTGATACCTTCTGCATGGTTCTTGCTAAGAACTACTTTGGCTATCCTGGACTTTTTGTTGTTCCCAATGTATTTAAAGACTGATTTTTCTATGTCTATGAGGAGTGACCTTGGTAATTTCATGGGTATTGCATTGAACCTGTAGATCACTTTTGGTAGGATGGCCATTTTGATGATATTTATTCTGCCTATCCAAGAGCATGGTAGATTTTTCCATCTTCTAAGGTCTTCATCGATTTCTTTTTTCAACTTTTTATAGTTTTCCTTATAGAGGTCTTTTACCTCTTTAGTTAGGTTTATCCCTAAATATTTTATTTTTTGGGGTGCTATTGTGAGTGGAATTGCTTTCTGGATTTCTTTTTCAGTGGTTTTATGGTTGTCATACAGAAAAGCTTCTGATTTTTGAAGATTGATTTTGTATCCAGATACTTTGCTGAATTTGTTGATCAGTTCTATAAGTTTTTTTGCTGACTTTGTTGGGTCTTTTAAGTATAGTATCATGTCATCTGCAAAAATGGATTGTTTTAGTTCTTCTTTCCCTATGTTTACCCCTTTGATTTTCTTCTCTTGCCTTATTGCTCTGGCTAGAGTCTCAAGTACTATGTTGAATAGAAGAGGTGATAATTGTCTTGTTCCTGTTTTTAGTAGGAACTCTTGCAATTTTCCTCCATTTAATATGATATTGGCTGTAGGCCTATTATATATTGCTCTATGATTTTGAGGTATGTTCCTTCTATTCTGATTCTCTGCAATGCTTTTAGCATGAATGGGTGTTGGATCTTGTCAAATGCTTTTTTAGCATCAATTGAGATGATCATGTGATTTTTGTCTTTGATTCTGTTTATGTGGTGAATTACATGGATTGTTTTTGGTATGTTGAACCAACCTTGCATCCCTGGGATGGACCTAACTTGGTCATGGTGTATAATTTTCTTGATGTGGTTTTGAATGTGCATTGCTAGTATTTTGTTTAGCAGTTTTGCATCTAAGTTCATCAATGATATAGGCCTATAGTTTTCTTTTCTTGAGCTGTCTTTAGTTGGCTTTGGTATTAATGTTCTGTCAGCTTCATAGAAAGTGTTTGAGAGGGTCTTGTTTCTATTTCACAGAATAGTTTGAGGAGTATTGGGATTAGCTCGTCTATAAATGTTTTATAAAATTCACTTGAAAAAACATCTGGCCCTGGGCTTTTGTTTGACGGTAAACTCTTTATTGCTGTTTCTATTTCTTTGATTGTTATTGGTTAAGTTTTCTATATCTTCTTGACTCAATTTAGGAAAGTTATAAGTATATAGGAAAGTATAAGTATCTAGAAAATTGTCAATTTCTTCTAGATTTTCCATTTTGTTAGAGTATAGTTTTTCAAAATAGTTTCTGATGATCCTCTGTATTTCCACATTGTCAGTGGTAATATCACCTTTTTCATATCTTATTTTGGTAATTTGGGTTGATTCTCGCTTCCTTTTCGTTAGGTTGGCCAATGGTTTATCTCTCTTGTTTATTTTTTCAAGAAACCAGCTTTTGGTTTTGTTGATTTTCTGTATTTTTTAAAATTCTCTAGTTCATTAATTTATGCTCTGATTTTCATGATTTCCTGTCTTCTACTGGCTTTGGGGTTGGACTGTTCTTGTTTTTCAAGGGCTTTGAGCTGTGTCATTAGGTTATTTATTTGGTGGTTTTCTGTTCTTCTTATGTGGGCACTCAGTGCTATAAATTTTCCTCTTAGTATTGCCTTCAAGGTGTCCCAGAGGTTTTGATATGTTGTGTCTCTGTTTTCATTGGTTTCCAGGAATTTTTAAATTTTCCTCTTACTTCTTCTATGACCCATTCCTTGTTCAGCAGTGTGGTGTTCAGTCTCCATGTGTTTACATGGTTACTCTGGGTCTTCTTAGAGTTGATTTCTAGTTTCACTCCATTGTGGTCTGAAAAGATGCAGGGAATTATTTTACATTTTTTGAATTTGCCAGTGCTCTCTTTGTGGCCCAGAATGTGGTCTATTTTGGAGAGGTTCTATGGGCTGCTGAGAAAAATGTGAATCTAGCTGTAGTTGGTGAAATATTCTGTATACATCTAAAGGTCCATTTGGTTTATGGTATAATTTAGGTCCGAAGCATCTTACTGACCTTTTTTTAGAAGATCAGGGTAGTGATGTGAGAGGAGTATTGAAGTCTCCTAGTATTAGTGTATTGAGATCTATGTGTGTCTTTATATCATGCAGAGTTTGTTTTATGAAAGTGGCTGTACCTGTGTTTGGGGCATAGATGTTGGTAATTGTTATTTCCTCTTGCTGGATTGTTCCTTTTACTAGTAAAAAATGACCTTTTTGTCTCTTTGATAAGCTTAGGCTTGAAATCTAATTTATCTGATATCATAGTTGCTACTCATACTTGTCTTTGAGTTCCATTGGCATGGATTACCTTACTCCAGCCCTTCACCCTTAGTTTGTGGGAATCTTTGCTTGTAAGGTGTATTTCTTGCATGCAGCACATAGATGGATTCTGGGTTTTATCCATTTTGCCTCCTTGAGCCTTTTTATTGGGGAGTTGAGACCATTTATATTCAGTGTGATTATTGAGAGATGATTTTTAATTCCTATCATTTTGAGTTTTGACTTCTGTTTGTGGTAGTGTTTGTTCTTCTTTGCTTAGTTGTTTGCTTCCTGGAAATTATTGTTCTGACATTTACTGGTTAGTGCTTCTTTGTAGTTAATCTCTTTGAGTATTTTCTCTAGTGCTGGTTTGGAAGACATAAATTCTTTCAGTATCTGTTTGTTATGGAAGGTTTTTATATCCCTGTCAATTTTGAGAGAGAGTTTTTTGCTCGGTATGAGAATCTTGGCTGCAAGTTATTTTCTTTCAAAGTTTGGAATATGTTATTACAGCCCCTCCTGGCTTTCATGACTTGATTTGAGAGGTCTGGAGTGATTCTAATTGGTTTGCCTCTGAATGTCACTTGGCCTTTTATTTTGTTGCCTTTAGAATTCTCTCCTTAGCCTCTACATTAGTCAGCTTGATTATTACATGGCATGGTGAACCTCTTCTTTGGTCTTGCCTAAAGGGAGTTCTATATGTTTCCTGCACCTGTGTGTCTACTTTTCTTTCTGTGTTTGAAAAATTCTCTGATATAACTTCTTTGAAAAGGTTGTTCATTCCATTAGTTTCAACTTCTATTCCCTCTTGTATGCCTATTATTCTTAGGTTAGCTCTTTTAAAATTGGCCCAGATTCCATCGGTCAGATTCATACTGTCGAATTTTTTTTCTAGATTATGTATAATGGATTCATTTTTGGAATGGTCATCTTCTAAGAGTGATATTCTATTTTTTATGTGGTCTAATCTACTGTTTATAGTTTGTATTAATGCCTTCACTTATATTATTGCATCTTTTATATCCTTTTCTTCCCTCAAGGCTTGTCTATGATTCCTGCTCAGGGTGTCAGATTCTTTGTTTATTTGTTCCTTTATTTCTTTCCTCTTCTGTCTGCATTCTTCCTGGAAGTTTTGT
>PVLC010029414.1:0-20227 GCA_004027655.1 Graphiurus murinus
AAATCAGAACCATTGTGAGTTAAGTGATAAAAGCCATAAAATGTAAATTTGGCTTGGTTAGTTCCATGGCTATCCCATAGCATCTACAGTACTGAAATAATTTATACTCCATAATCAGATAATAACTAATACTTATGGAACATTCTTTGTGCCAGAAATGGTTCAGAGTCCTTTACCTATATTAACTTATTTAATCATTATAGCTCTATGAGTAGAGTTCATTGTTACCCCTACTTATAGATGAGGAAACTGAGGCATAGAGATGTTAAGTTGCTTTCCCAAGACTTCATTACTAGTGTGCAGCAGAGCCAAGGTTTGCATCCATTCCATCTGCCTGCCTCCAGGGCCTTTACCACTAGGCTAGACTGCCTATGCTCAAATACAGAAATTCCCAGATGGAGTTTAACATGCTTAAATTCCCATATTTCTTAATTTTTGAAGAAATGGGAAGAGTTAATTAATTTGGGTTTATTGTACCAGTTATGGTACCCTTGTAGAGAGGCATCTGTTTCAAAGGTAGGATTCTGAGAACTTAAATTCTTGAGAATATTATGGGCCACTGGAACAAGACTTACAGCTGGTCTGGTTGTATTGTTTACTGTACCAGGCTGATAGCATGTATTTTATTACCTCTTCCTGGTGTGGATCTTGACTTGCATATTACATACCAAGCATTTTACTACTGTGTGTGTGTGTGTGTGTGTGTGTGTGTGTGTGTATTTTTTTTTTTTACTGGGGATTGAACCCAGGGGCATTCTACCTCTGAGCTACAGCCCCAGCCCCATTTCATTGTTTATTTTGAAACAGGGTCTTACTAAGTTGCAGAGAGCCTTGCTATGTTGCTGAGGCTGGCCAGAAGCCTGTGATCCTCCTGTTTCAGCCTCCCAAGAAACTGGGATTACAGGCATGTGCCACCACACCCAGCTACTTACTACTTTTCAAATTGATTATATGTGCAAGGATTTGGGGATAGGTACTGAGTGAGTAGTTTGAGTTTGCAGCAAAATAAAATATCTTTGGTGGCTTTGGACAAAAGAATTCCCTTGCATTTTGGATGTTTTCAAGTATAGTTTTTTGGACTGTGCAGAATTGACGCCACGGCCATTTGAACATCGAACATCTCCTGGTGGCCTTGGTTAGTTCCTGGGTAGCTCCTCAGTTGCTATTGCTTTTTGTGTTAAGTTCAGAAGAGCATCATTTACTAGAGAAAACAAGTTATTGTCTTCGGAGGCTTCACCTTGGCAGCTGATCTAGTCTAGGACTCTGTTTCCTTGGGTCCTATAGCTCTAGAATGAAAAGAGGAGATTTTATTCCTTGTTGGTAAATTTTTAGACTTACACTGACATAATGAAAAGATTAAAATTCTCTTATGTCTTAACTGACTCCATGTTCAATTTCACGCCTTTGGAAATTGCACTAATTATGTGTATGTGCCTGTGTATGTGTGTGGTTCTTATTATTTTTCTGATTATAATATATGTGTATATATGTCTGTATGATTATAATATATATTTGTGCAAGAAATCCAGACTGTAAAAGAAACTCTTCCTGCCAAGTCCTCCACTCAGAATCTACTGGCATCTTTTAATAAAAAAGCTTCTAATCCTTACCCTGCCCCAAGAGCTATATAGAAATAAATAACTTGATATGAATAAAATCATAAAGATGCTGTTTGTTTTCTGTTATTTTCTGTCATGAAGATCTCTTCGTGCCCTAATAGACTATCTTTTTAAATGGCAATATAGTATTCCAGTGTGAATGGATGTATAATAATTTATTCAGCAAACTATATTACCAGACATTTGTGTTGCTTTTCATTCATCTTCTTGTAAGCAGTGTGCTGCTGAGAAGGTCATATATAATTACATCTTTGCACACTTCTCCGTTTTTTTCCATAGGATGACTTTGTTAGGCATAGACCTACCTGCTGATTCTAGCAAAATGTACAATAAAATATTTTTTTAATGTTGCCAGTTTGCTCCAGTAACTGTAGTGGTATGTGCTCCTATTAACAGCGCGTTAGAAGGTTGTCTCTTTCATTATACTCAATTTCTTCTCTCCCAATCTGATTTATGCATTATTTTAGTAACTGAGTGCCTACTATGTGCTGGGTGTGAGGATTTCAATGATAAATGATTCAGAAATGTGGTTTGCTTGTTTTGCCTTCACAAGATTTGTTGTTTTGAAAAGATAGAATGTTTATGGGTTTGTTTCTTTTTTAACCTTCATTTATTTTCTTCTCATTAACTTCAGTACCTTTTTATGTATATATTAACTCATAGTCTTCTTTTATGAATTGCATATTCACATACTTGTTTTCTGTAATTTTTCTGATTGTATTTATTTTTAGATTGTTATGTAGTTGAATCTATCTTTCCTAGACAAGCCTTCTCCACCTTAATATAAAACTTTTTTGTCCTTTGGACTAGCCAGGGTTCTTGGTTGCAAAAACAGAAACAGACTGTGGTCTAGTTAAGCCAAAAATGGTTGCAGGTTCTCCCAGCATTGCCAGGAAGACTGGAAAAGAGTTAAAGAGCTGGGGCCTGTACCAGAGGAAGACCACATGGCAGGCATGGGCTGGTAAGACTAACCTTCCCTAGCTCTGAACCTGTTGCAACTCAAGTGATAGTGTTGGAAGATATAGTTTCCCCACTTGTCCTAATTGTTTTCATAGTGTCTTCATTTTTAGGTGCATTGGCCCCATGTGACAGCATAGACAGCCAGAACCAATAGTCTTACTCTTTTAGCATCTCAGGAAGAAAAGAGCACTTCCTAGCCAGTGGTTGTGCAAAATTCTCGGTGTTGTCTCATTGACCTGTTTGAGGACTTTTGTGAATCTGTGAACCAATCACTGTAGCAAGAGGGATGCGATGCTTTGATTTGCCAGAACGAGGTCACATGCCCTTTCCTGGTGCTAAGAGTGTGATCAGCTGCACTGAGAACAAAAGGGAGGGTGCTTCTCAATGAAAAATGGGGTACAGATGTGGAAGAAGGGGAATATATACAACAAAAGCAATAGACGTCATCTGTGATCATGGTATTTGACATCTTTAATATTAGACTGGATTCTACATGCAGTAGTACAAAATGCCACTTTGTAATTTATTAAAACATTTTTTATTAAATCCACTCTTTTTCACTATACGTCAGTCACTAGGTAGAAGAAATATTAAATCCCAATAAGGAAAGTAAGTCTCACCTTTCATTTTTGAATCAATTATATTGAATGAAAGAAGTTTGTCTGGTAGAGTTGTTTCTTTTTCCTTGTATACAGGGAACGTAGATTCTTAAATATGTAAGATTCATACTTGGTGAAGATGTACACTTTACTAAAAGGCCATACATTTGTGAAAGCTGATATAATGTTACAGGTCTCGGTAGTAGCATATATTAGGAAAGCAAAAAATCTAAAACTAAAAAAAAAACAAATACCCTCAATCACATGCCATAAAAAGTCACTGCTGTGTGTTACAAAATAGTCCTGCAGTCATTCAAAACTATTTCCCTATTTGAGTCACCACTTGCTCAATGTATTTTCTCCCACAAATGTCAGTAATGTCCTTTAGCAAACAGAAAAATATCAAGAAAACAATGTAGTATATGAAACAAACATGGGCTTTTAGAGTCGACAAACCTGGGTTTCAATCTGATCTTTTCAAATGTGACCTTGAGTGTGTCTCCTGATGTGAAAAATGGTGTGATAACCATTACACAAATTTAAGGATTAAATGGTATTGTTTTCATAACAACAGTAACTATTATAATTATTAATATAATTTGGAATTATTATTTAGGGGAAAGTAGCATTCTTATGGAAAGTCAGTGGTGCCAGTTAGCATATTCAGAGACTGTTGTATGTATAAAAGAAACAAGACACATTTTCAAACATGCACTGGGATTTATTTATTCTATGAAGTGCTGGAAATTGAACCCAGGGCCTCATATTTAGGCAAGCACTCTGCCATTGAGCTATATTCTCAGTCCTGGGATTTTCTTTTGTGTGTGTGTGTGTGGTACTGGGGATTGAACCCAGGTGTATTCTACCTCCGAGCTACACCCCCAGTCCTATTTTTTATTCTTTATTTTGAAACAGGGTCTCACTAAGTTGCGGAGGGCCTCACTAGGTAGCTGAGGCTGGCTGCGAACCCGGATCCTCCAGGCTCAGCCTCCCAAATGCTGGGGTTACAAGCATGTGCCACCACGCCCGGCTGGCCCTGGGATTTTCTTTTGGTATCTACAGTTTGTAGATGGCTGTGGTCAGCCTGTGGAGTGGAATAGCTTATTTACCAAAGATAGGCTATGATGTGCTAGCTGGGATCTTCCTATAGTGTTCAAGGATCTATGAGATATGGGACTTTGTGTGCATTTTTAGGCCTAGGACAGAGCAGCCGTGACTCCCACTGCCTGGTTACTCACTGTACAGGGGTCTAGGCCCCAGGAACTGTGAAGGGATCCTCTGTAGGTGCCAATTCTAGCCCAGCAGCATTTGGTCAACACTTTCACTTATTGATGGTCTTGTTACCTAGGCCCTTTGCAATTGAATGACATATACAAAGGCTTTATCCTTGGGGCAAAGCATATATTTCTTGTCTAACTACAGAGTTTAGCATTGAATAATTTTGTGACAGACCACATTTGGCATGCCTAGTTATTCAGGGAATTTTCAAAGAACCGTGGAGGGACTTTTTAGTCACACATCCTCTCCGTTCTTAGTCATCTATTCCTTTTATGGTAGTCATTAGCAAATATCTCTCAACCTCTTCTATAATGTTTAACAGTCAGTGTAGGCTCTCTATAGTGTTGGCTGTTTTGAGTTCTGTGTACTTAATTATGAGACAGTCATCATATACGTGTGAAAACATACACTGAATGTTGGTATATTGTCCACATGGTTACTTTTTACACAACCACAGTTGCTAATACCCACATTAAGCTATTTCAAAATCATTAATTAAAAAACTTTACTCTTATATATTTTTTAGGCTGTTACCTCTTCTCTCCTTCACTTGTACAACTTACTTAGGTGTCATTGATCACAATCAGAATTAAGGCATGAGAGAGCCGAAAGTCATTGTGTTGAAAGTTTTGCTTTAATGCATAGGAAAACAGACATTTTTACATTCCAGGTAATCAGAAGCACTATTTACATTTAACTGCTTGACCCTTGTAGCCTGGTCAAACTCCAGGATTGCACAATTGCATTCTACCTTCCTAATACCCAGCAAATCCAATTGTTTGGCTACCACCTATTCTTAACTTTTAAAAACTGTTTCTAGGTTGTGCTCTTCTAAGGGTAGACTAGAAGCACTTCTTGTATCTTTTCTAAAAATGTGTTTTCATTCCAATGCCTTCTACTTTTTTCGCACACTCATAGACACATCTCCTTAAACATATTCAATAGTGTGTCTCTTTTTACACACCAAAAAGACATTGAACTCACAGCTTGAAATCCACACTAAAGGTAATAATTAATAAACATAAGAAAACAAGTATTTAGGTTGATAGATAACTGGTAGAACCTTCCTCCGGGTCTCCAGCATGGTACTGTATTACAGAGTGCTCTTCTAAGAGCACTTACAGGCCCACAACTCAGCATATCCTGAGTGAAACTCATCTCTCCCCAACCTCTAGCTTCCCCTCCTGTCCTGTCCCACATCTCTCTCCATAGTTTAATCATCTAACTTGGAATATTAACTCCCTTCCTCACCCTTCATATCCAATCCCCTCTGACCTGGGAGGGCTTCCTTCTTCCCCAGCAGGCTCACCACTCACCGGTATGCTGTGCAAAGGTCGTTTCCTTTATACCATGATGTGAAGTTTAGAAAGTGTCACTGTACAGGAGAAAACTTACTTCCACAAAGGCTGTGCCAGCTGACTCCCAGCTTCATCTTCCCCCAACCACCAAGTGCATTTTATGTTATAACCTCATCCAAAAAATCTCAGGGCCCTAAACACACTTTGCTATCCTATTCCTCAGTCTTAATGAGCTCATTTTGTGGTTGCCTTTCCTGTTTGTACACGGTGGAGTTTTATTCATCCTTTAAGCACAACCCAAATGTTCTCTCTTCCTTGGCATCACTAGGCAGAATTAATGGAGTTTCCTTCTGTGACTGCAGAGCTTTTGCTATAGTGAGCCACCAAGTCTCTGCTGCTGTGGAGTTAGACTACTGGGTTCCAACCCCAGTTATATGCCAGCTGAGTGACTCTGGGTAACTGCAGAATACTTCACGTACTTGGTTTCCTTAGTTGTAATAGACGCAGAAATATCATCTGACTCATGAGGCTGTTACAAGGATTAAGTGATAGATAAAGGTATTTAGTGCTCAGTACATGTTGTCTTATGATGATTATTCGAATTCCTGAATATTTAAAAAATAAGCTCCTTGTTGTGCACCCTTTGCAGAGTTGTAAACTTTTGAGGGAAGGGGCTATGTCTTACTCACGTTTGTCTAGCATGTATGATAGTGTTTGGCACTAGTATTAGCATCAATAGTAAACACTACACAGATCTTCTCATATGTCAGACTCTATACTTTATTAATGGCATATCCCTCAAGCACCCTACTGTTCTATCCACTAGCTGATGAGAAAACTGAGGCACAAAGGTGTTAAGGACCTTGCCCAAGACTACAGAGCAGGTGAGAGGAGAACCCAGAATTCAACCCCAGGCAACTTGACAATGGACCAGGACACCTCTTACCCACCCTACTCGGTCACCCCATAGTGAGAGCTTAATAAACAATCTGCTGGAATAAATAAATGAATGAGATTCCAATAAAGAGGCTTGTGGGACAGAGTTCTATCACTGGTCTTATTGAAAGAAATGTGGGTAAGAAGTAAAACAAATTAGCCATGCATGGTGGTGCACACCTGTAATCCCAGTAACTTGGGAGGCTAAGACAGGAGAATCGCAGTTTCAAGACCAACCTCAGCAACTTATGGTCTCAGCAATTTAGTGAGACCATGTTTCAAAATAAAATAGGACTGAGGGTGTAGCTCAGAGGTAGGATGCTCATGAGCTCAAACTCCAGTACCACCACCACCACAACAACAAAAGAGAAATGGACTAAATGAGCAAGAGAAAGCATTGATCATAGTCATGACACCAGGGTTAATCAGGACCAGTGACTGGGAGTGGCTGGGCCTTTGCTGATGCAGAACACCATTTCTTGAGTTGGAATGCTTCTGGTTTGCAAAAGGTGGCTTTATATCTCAGACTAGTTCAATTCATACCCAAATTAAAATATATTGTGATGAGAACATCTTTTTGCTCCACAACAGAGTAATTGGTACTGGTCCTACCCAAATAACTAGAAAACTGGACAAAGTGTGTGAAAGAAGTGTTTCAAGCCCTAGAGGATGAGCAGGGTGGATTGTGATCTCTGAGGGAGGGGAAGGGGCTTCAGTCCTGGGATCATCTCACATTTCTACCTGGAGGTGCTGATCATTCACAATGTAGCTGAGCTGAGGAAAGGGAGAATTGGAGGCCAGTGAGGCTGAAAAGATTGGGATTCCAGAGGCCAAGTGCCAGGGAGGGGGAAGCCGTACAGAAAAAGAGCTCCAAACATCTGTACAGGGGTCCCTTGAGTCTGTGGCAGACGCTAAGCTATGCATGCCTACAGTTGAATTCCACATGGCCAGTGTGTTGGTGGGCCCAGATCCCCCTCAGCCTAGTGATTTGCTCTTAAGACTCATGGGACCCAGAGTGTAGTCATACTCATGGCTAAGATTTATTATAGTGGAAGAATACAAAGTGGAAAATCAGCAAAGGGAAAAGGTGCATGGGGTGAAGTTAGGAGGAAACTGGCACAAGTTTCTGAGAGTCCTCTCCCAGCCCTGTTACACAGGATACACTTAATTTCCCTAGCAACGAGTTGTGACAACACGTGTGCTGTGTTGTCTACCAAGGAAGCTCATTAGGGACTCAGTGCCAGGACTTTTATTAGGGGACAGGCCTGCTATGTTAACTCTTCACACTGGGCAAAGAGCTAAGAGAGACTTTAGAGGACATTGGGCAATTTCTGAAGCCATTTTGTGTTGTCACAACTGGGAGTTGCTAGGAATGCTGCTAAACACCTTGCAGCCTACAGAGTAGTGTCCCTACAACCAAGAATTGCATGCTCCCAGATGTCAGTAATGTCAATGTTGAGAAACCTTGGTTTAGATACACTTTGAGGAAACTTAAAAACAAGCCTGGAATGGATAAAATTATTGTCAGTTAACTTAAATGCCAGTCAAAACAAGATCAGCACTTTTTTAAAGGGAGACAATAAAATCCAAACACTTCACAATGCAACATTTATAATGTCCACTGTCCAATCAGTGGGCATGTGAAGAAAAAAAGGAATATGATCTATATAGCCAGGAAGAAAAAAATTAGTCAATATAAAGACGACTAGAAATGACTGTGATGGCTAATTATCAGATAGCTATTATCAGTGTGACCAAGGATTTAAAATAAAACATGAACATAAGTATACAAATGGAAGATACATCAGAATGATGTTTCTAAAGCTGCAAAGTACAATGTCTGAAATGAAAACTTCCCTGGATGGGATTCACAGCAGATTAGAAATCTTGGGAAAAAAAGATCAGTGAACCTGAAGACATAGCCATATGAAACTATCCATGATGAACAAAGTATGGAGAAAAATAACTGCAAGAGAAAGTAACAGAGCCTTAATGAAAGTAATAGGGCCGAGTGTGTAGCTTGGAAGTAGAATGTCCTTGGGTTCAATCTCTAATACCCCCCAAAATATGTCCTCAAAAAAAAATTTTTTTTTTTTTTTTGCAGTACTAGTGATTGAACCCAGGGGCATTTTACCTCCAAGCTACACCCTCAGCCCTATTTTTTATTCTCTCTTTTGAAACAAGGTCTCATTAAGTTGTGGAGGGCCTCACTAAGTAGCTGAGACTGGCTGCGAACCTGTGATCCTCCTGCCTTAGCCTCCCAAGTACTGAGATTCTAAGCATGTACCACCATGCCTGGCTTTCAGATTGTTTTGTTTTAATAAAAGTTTTATTGCTTCTTTGCAATGAAGACCGCCGTACATGGTGAGTAACTGAGAACAAACAAGAGCCATGAGTGTGCATTATCTTGGGAGCAGAATGTAAGGCCCTGTCAAGCTTTGATATAACTATAGCACCAGCCAACGTCCTAATGACCACCCCATGAGAGAACCTGAGCCAGAGCCACCTAGCTAAGCTACCTCTGATTTCTGACCCTCAGAACCAGTGTGAGATAATAAATCATTGTTATTTTAAGCTGCCAAACTTTGGAATAATTTGTTGCCTGCTAATAGATATTTAATGGAATGATATCTATTGAAGACATTGAAATCTTAAATCTTTATACCCTTAATGGCTTCAAAATATAATGCAAAACTTGACAGAACTAAAAGCAGAAATAGAAATAGATAAATCTATAATTAACTTTGAGATTTCGACATTCCTTGCTCAGTAATTGATAAAACAAATAGACAAAAAAATATGAAAGCAAATGGAAGACTTGAAAAACAATACCAACCAACCTTGACTTAATTGATTTTTTTTTGTAGAATACTCTACCCAGTAGTAGCAGAATAAGTTGTTTAAGTTGTTTTTTTTTTTTTTTTTCAAGTATGCATGGAACATTTGCCAAAACGGGCCATGTTCTAGGCTGTAGAAAAAGTCTCAGTAAATTTCAAAAGATTGACATCATGGAGAGTATGTGTTCTGACTACAATGAAGTCAAATTAAAAATCAATAACAGAAATATATCTGAGAAATTCTCCATATATTTGGAAATTAAAATTCACACTTTAAATTTTTTTTTTTTTTTTTTTTTTTTTTTTTTGCGGTACTGGGGGTTGAACTCAGGGGCATTCTACCTTCGAGCTATACCCCCAGCCCTATTTTTTATTCTTTATTTTGAAACCAAGTCTCACTAAGTTGCGGAGTGCTTCACTACGTAGCTGAGGGTGGCCGCGAACCCGGATCCTCCAGTCTCAGCCTCCCGAATGCTGGGATTACAAGCATGCGCCACCACGCCCGGCTTAAAAATAATATTATATATGTATGTTTCTATCATTCTAAACCTCAATATGATGTATGTTTACAGTGCATCAATAAAAGCATATTAAAAATTAAAAATTAATAAAAATAGCATATGGTATAACGAAGACATCACCAGGGAAAATAGAAAATATTTTTAACTGAATGAAAATGAAATCACAAGGGCTGGGGGTATAGCTCAGTAGTACAATACTACTTATTCAACATGCATGAGGCTCTGGGTTTATCCCCAGCAGCAGAAAGGAAAGGAAAGGGAAAGGGAAAGGGAAAGGGAAAGGGAAGGAAAGGAAGAAGAAAGAAAGAAAGAAAGAAAGAAAGAAAGAAAGAAAGAAAGAAAGAAAGAAGGAAGGAAGGAAGAAGGGGGAAGGGAAAGGAAAGAAATTGCAAAGAAATATCAAAATTTATCGGGTGCAGTCAAAGCCGTGCTTAAGGAAAATTTATAGTTTTTAATGTTTATACCAGGAAAGAAAAAAAGATCCAAAATCGATGGTTTAAAACGTGGAGAGACTTGAAAAAGAATAGCAAATTAAATCCAAAGTGAGTAGAAGAAAGGAAATAAAGAGAAATAAATAAATAAATATATATATATATATATATAATAGAAAAGGGGGTAAATAATACAAAAACAAACACAACTATAAAACAAAAAATTGACTCTTTGTGAAGAACAATAAAATTAATGAAATGAGTCTACTTCTCTTTTACATTCTCAAAACACAATACAGTAGTATACCATTAAGACAAATTTTTGAAAACCAAAGAGTTAATTTTTTTTTTCTTTTTTTTGGCAGTACTGGGTATTGAACCTAGGGGCATTCTATCTCTGAACTACATCCACTACATCCCCAGCCCTTTTTTTTTTGCGGTACTGGGGATGGAACCCAGCGGCATTCTACCTCCGAGCTACACCCCCAATCCTATTTTTTATTCTTTATTTTGAAACAGGGTCTCACTAAATTGCGAAGGGCCTCACTAAGTAGCTGAGGCTGGCCTTGAACCTGCAATCCTCCTGTCTCAGCCTCTCAAGTACTGGGATTACAAGTGTGCACCACCATGCCCAGCTCCAAAAAGTTAAATTTTTAATCTGAGCTACATGACCTTATTTTGAGATCTTAGTATTGAGCCATAATAAAACTTATTTAAGCAAGTGTCAGTTACAAGTTTTGTTATGATAAACGAAATTTAAAAACACTTCAGTTTCCTCTGAAAGATATCTATACTTATGAAGAAATGTCTGTGCTTTCTATTTTGTCTTCAGGTTTGAACAAAATGGTATGCAAATCTGGTGGTGAAAAGTTTGAGATTAAGAGCAATAATATATGTTCTAGGGAAATCCAGTTAAAGATGCTAAAAACATATATAGAACATTTATAGATTCCATTTGCAAGAAACATGTTTTCACAGCACACAGTGTTTACCAGGAGCTATTTACAATGTTACCATAGGCTATGATAAACAAACACCTGTGAAAAGAAATTACTCTGAGACCAAAACATCAGTATGCCAAATGATAATGTATAATTTTAAGTTGACCTCTTCAGTTATCAAACCCATTGATAAACCACGCATGGTGTTGCACGCTTGTAAGCCCAGTACTTGGGAGGCTGAAACAGGATTACAGGTGTGAGGACAGCCTCAGCAAGTAGTGAGACACTCATCAACCTGGCGAGACCCTATTTCTTTTTTTTTGCGGTACTAGGGGTGGGATCCAGAGGCATTCTACCTCCGAGCTACATCCCCAGTCCTATTTTTTATTCTTTATTTTGAAACAGGGTCTCACTAAGTTGCGGAGTGCCTCACTAGGTAGCTGAGGCTGGCCTCGAACCCAGATCCTCCTGTCTCAGCCTCCCAAGTATTGGGATTACAAGCATGTGTCACCACGCCCGGCAAGACCCTGTTTCAAAATTTAAAAAAATTAAAAAATAGGGTTGGGGGTAAAGCTCAGAGGTAGAATGCCCTTGGGTTCAATCCCCAGTACCACCACCAAAAAAAATTTTGATAAATAATCTGTGCCACTACTTAGTGTTATTCACAGTGACAGAATCTTGAATCTTGTAATAAAATGAAATAAGTATGTATGAGCAGTCATCTTGTCCTTAATGAAAATGATCTCAAATATCCAATTTTCTTCAACTTGTATGAAGAGAAACTACTTAATTGTCCTGTTCAGCAAATACTGAATCCAAGCTTGAGGAAAAAGTAAAATCAATTAAAATTCTCTTAATCACTAGGATATTTAGTAAATTTTCATCCTTTCTCAGTTATTCACTATCTGATTATTTAGTTCATGGATTATACAGATTTTCTATTTACTTATAAAATCTTAGAATCAAATAACGTAATCCAGCCCCCTTGTTCCGTTTCCTTTTAGCGTTTCATCTTTTGAAACACTTCACTGATTATGAGCCTTCCAGATACAAGAAGAAATATTTAAAAACAAACCAATCAATTCAGCAGCATTGTAATATTGCTTTTTTCTAAAAGGTTTCTTCATGCAGGGGATGGAAATGGGGGTGGAGGAAGGATATACAATGATACAGCAGCTCACACCCGGATTTTAGAATTATGGGTGGAACTAGATTTCAATTCTAATATTTAGTTTCATTTAGTCACTTCACAGTTTGCAATAGTTTGTCAAGAGGAGTTCCTTTCTGGTTTTGATTATCTTCCTTCTGAAGTCTGATCTGAATTTTCCCCCAAGGCTAAAGATTCAGTTAGTACACTGATAGGAAAGACTCAGGGAAAACTCAAAAGCATTTGTTCTCTGAGGGACCTTTGGCAGTGTGATTAGATAGGAGGGTACACCGCTCAGAAATGGGAAACTCTTGACTGTCCCAGAGAAGAGCCAGTTTCAAAGGTAGGAATATCCTTCTTACTGCCTGTTGCACAGTTCCAGCAACCAGGAATTCTCTGAGTGCTGTGAATTCCAGGGATTAAGTGTGACAGGGTGATTGGTACCCCACTGATGCTAGGAATTGTATGGACTTTTATTTCCTACATTCCTGTCCTCTTTGCTCAGTTTTGAAATTCACTGTATTTGACAGCTATGCATTAGCAATTTTTTGTTGTTTTTTTGTAGTACTGGTGATTGAACGCAAGGCCATATTACCTCTGAACTACACTCGCAGCCCTTTTTAAAATTTTATATTTTGAAACAGGGTTTTACTAAATTACTACATGCTGGCCTCAAACTTACCATCCTCCCCTCTCAGCCTCCAAGTACTAGGATAAGAAGTGTGTGCTACCACTCCTAGCAATGGTGATGTTTTTATAGTTAAAAACAAATCAAATATGCTATAGTTGTAAGTTTATTTTCTCCCTCTTTACACTCTAGTATAAGTGTTTATTTTTGTTTAGGGCATTATTTATAAAGTAGCAGGAAATAAAACCAGGTAAAGTTGAATGGTAAGATTTATTACTGCAGAGAATAGGGTCCAAAACCATCATAAATTATGAGAGAGATATAAAATTTAACTATCCACACTTGCTTTTCTTTGCTTTGCTTTTTGATTTGTTGTAATGAGTTTCTCCCTTTTCTCAGTTCAGGTTTTCAATTTATGTTCTCCCTCTTTCTTATTATTATTCCTGGAGGTCTTCTTCTGGCCTATGAAGATCTTGATTATTTCTTCTCAGATCTGGATCTTCCCCATTTAAGGGGGAGAGAGGAAGACTTCCTAGAATCTCTATTTTCTTACCAATATTTATTTGGCCAATAGCATTTTTAAAAGATTAATATTGTCAAGTCTGTAAGTTTTCTGGTAAAATAGCTTTCTATCATAGTGGGCAGTAAATACATATATGTTTACCTAATTAAATGGATTCCCATGCTTAGATTTAATGCAAAATTGAGAAATAGCCAATTTTTGGAAGTCCCAAGAAGTGATCAGTTGATCCCACAGATGAAAGACAAAGATCATATATTCCCAAGGGTTTAGTAATTTTCCAGAGACTAACAAACATGGACTCTTAGATACTGGGTCATATTGCATAAGAAGAGGGGTATGAATTCTGTTCATTTAACAAGGTGTATTTAATGGCTAGCGTAAGCCAGGCTCTGTGCTGGTGTTGGGATTCTGTGTTGAACGGGGCAGGAGCTGTCGCTGGCATGCTAGGCTCCTGAGAAAGCTGTTCCTTACCTAGAGGCAGCCATTTCTCTTCTGCTTCCCCACTTTCCCTTCTGTTTTGTTTCTTAAACCAGATCCAGGAGCTTTCTTGGTTACATTTTGTTACACCATTGCCCTGGAGTCCATATCAGTGTATTATAATTACTAATATGGCCGTTTTTCTAGATTATAAAAGACGTTTTTATGTTGCCCTGATACCTAGCATAATGATCAGAAGGTAGTTGGTGTCAAGATATATTTCTTCACTGAGTAAGTCAAATATAACAATGCTTCATAACTCTTTCTATGTTGACATAGAACATAGCAAAGAGGGGGAGCAGTCAGAGGCGCTGGCTAGAGGGTCCCACAGCCTTGGGCCTGTAAGGCTGCTGCAGAGACGGAGAGGTCAGTGTCTCCGCAAACCTGTCCCCTTCCCGCACTTTGAACACTCCCAGAAGCTCTTTGGAGGTCTTTGGATCTGGAAATTGGCCTTAGAGGGAATAGGGAAAGAGCAGAGGCCCAGAGCAAGTGTGTGGCTGGAGGGCAGTTGTTTGAAAGGAAAGACTTGAAAAAGAATCTACAAATTTTAGCCAGTTGCCTATAGGAGAAGCAGCTTGGAAAAAATCCTTGCAAGCTAGCTGTGGAAGATGGGACATTAACCTTTGAGGAAGATAGGAGTTTATTTCTGTTTCTGTAAAAGTTCCTCCTTTTTAGCCAAGGGAGATGGCACATATGTGCCTGTAATCCCAGTACTTGGGAGGCTGAGACAGGAGGATGGCAGGTTGAAGGACAGCCTTGACAACTTAGTGAGACCCTGTTTCAAAATAAAAAAAATATGTAGCTCAGAGGTAGAATGCCCCTGTGTTCAATCTCCAGTACCAATAAATAAATAAATAAATAAAAATTCCCTCCTTTTTACTTTTTTTCCACCTTGGCCTGTCAAAACATCAAGTACAAAAAGAAGTTAGGTTTACAACTCTATGTATATACTGAAAGCCCTTGAATTGTATACTTTAAGTAGATGGGTTGTACAGTGTGTGAATTCTTTCTCAATAGATCAGTTAATTTTTTTTTCTCCAGCTGCAGTCTCACTTGAAGGTGCGAATGAGGGAGGCTCTACTTTAAAGCTCTCTCGCATGGTTGGGGGCAGGATTCAGTTCTTCATGGGCTACTGGAATGAGATCCTTAGGCATTTGGATGGGGTGATGGTGGCATGTGGATTTCTGCCTAGAGTAGTGCACAACATGGCACTGGTTTCCATCAGAGCAAGCTGGAGCCCAAGAGAGGGTGAGCAAGATGGAAGCCAGAGAGAGTTTTTTTCTGAAATCAGCATCCCATGACCTCTGCCACATATATTTGTTAGAAGTGAGTCACTAGGTGAGCCTGTACTTAAGCAAAGGAATTTCACAAGGGCGTGAATACCAGGAGGCAGGAATAATTGGGGTTCATCTTGGGAGCTGCCTACCACAACATTCCTCTGAGAAAGTTCTACATAATATATATCTTAACTTAGATTCTTAAGAATGCCATGGAGCCAGGTGTGGTGGCGCACGCTTTAATCCCAGTACTTGAGAGGCTGAGACCAGAGGATCCGGGTTCCCGGCCAGCCTCAGCTACTTAGTGAGGCCCTCCGCAACTTAGTGAGATCCTGTTTCAAAATAAAGAATAAAAAATAGGGCTGGGGGTGTAGCTCAGAGGTAGAATGCCCCTGGGTTCAATCCCTGGTACCACCAAGAAAAAAAAAAAGAATGCCATGGTATCCCTTTTGGAAATATTAGTGATACTCAAAGATGTAATAGATAAGGACTAAGGAACAATACACTAGAACTGTTATCATACCGTTTCCTGTCTTGTTGCCCCACTGTCCCTGGTGTGTTGCCTTTGTCCTGGATGGCTCAACACCTACTAAAACAGCTACTAGAGCTGGGCGCCATGTCTCACCTGCAGGCCCAGCTACTCGGGAGGCTGAGGCAGTAGGATCGCTTGAGCCCAGGGGTTCAAGGCCAGCCTGGGAAACAGGGCGAAACCTTAACTCAGAAAACCCATTCTTTGGGAAGGGGAAACTGGAGGGGTGGGGGCACAACTAAGCAGTGGCAGCCATCATATTCCAGTTACTAGAATGTGTTCAAATGGCCACACCTAGCTATAAAAGAGGCTAGAAAATGTAGTCTATGGAAAGTCAAGTACTCAACTAAAAATGATTTTATGCCAGGCACAGTGATGCACCCCTGCCAGTCTCAGCTAATTAGGAGGCTGAGGCAGGAGGATCGTAAGTTCAAGGTCAGCCTGGGGAACCTAGCCAAATCATGTCTCAAAATAAAAAATAAAAGGGCTAGAGATGTAGCTCAGTGATAGAGTGCCCCTCTGTACCCAGTACAGAAAAAGAGAGAGAGAGAAAGAAAAGATTTTGTGGAAGAAAGGGAGTATAAATATTGAAGGGAAGGCTAAAAGCCTCTGCCAGAGCTTCCAATTCCTAGAAGTGGGTATCACATGGCCATACACTAATGCATTTTATTCAGAAGGGAGAAAAATCATGTCCTCATTCAGAGCCTCTCACTCTTAATATAGACAGAACTCTTATTAACTTGGTTATAGAGCTACCCACACCACTGCAGATTAAGAGGAAGTGCAGCGAGAGGCAGGTATCTTGACAGCTGCAAAAACTGAGAGCAGAATGCCCAGCAACAAAGAAGGACATACAAAAGGCTGAGGCAAAGGCTCAGCTGGCATATCAGAGGAATCCGATACAGGGGCAAACAGCCCTGTGGACTCCAGCAGCCCCAAGGCATTACCCATCTCACAACAGCACCTAAATACTTAGATATACTAATGGATGATCCAAGAGCCTTCCACTGTGGTTAAAAGAAAAAACACTCAGGCACTCTGAAAGAGTTAGGACTCATCAATTATCTGGAAAATTCATTTATGTGGAACATTCTATAAAAACAATACTGTCAACAGAGAGGCCCCTCTACTCACAGTACTCTCACCTTTATCTAATTACCACCACATTGTTTATACAGGAAAATGCTTCCCAAGTTCTATGTCTAAAGTCCAGGGCATTAAGTTGTCTCAGAGCATTTGGTACTAGTAATTTCTTTGTTTACAAAGAAAGTATTTACATTCATCAATCTCCAACTATTTCAAATTGTAAACACAGAGCAATTACCCTCCATTCACACCTCATCATCCTATAAAGAATATAGAACTTTCTGACAGTGCAGAAAGTACTGTTGAAGATATAAGATTGTCGAAGATTTCTCTAGTGCTCATCTTTTTCAAGGTAACTGGCATCCTACTAGCATTGCAAATGTTAACCTTGAATGTTCTTTGCCATTTCTCCATCTGGAAAACCCTCAGTCATTTAAGGTCCATTACAGAATAAATTTTGTCACAAATGCAAACACTCCAATATCAGGCAAATTTAACAAATTCAACTTTTCAACTTCAAAGTTGGAAAGTTTACTCTATGAAAGACCATATAAGAGGATGAAAAGACAAACTATAGACTTTATAAAAATATTTGCAAACCACATATTTGATGAAGGACTAGTATCTAAGATATATAAAGAATTCTCAAATCCAACAGTAGGGCTGGGGGTGTAGCTCAGTGGCAAACAGCAATAAGAGAGAAGATTTCACCAAACAGGATATATATATGCAAAAAGCTGTTCAACATCTTTAGGGAAATGGAAATTAAAAGTTCAAGATACATACACATTTACCAGAATGGCTAAAGTAAAAAATAATGTAAACACCAAGTATCAGTGTGGATGCAGAGAAAATGGGTCACAGACCCAGTCTATCTCTGGTGGGAGTATACAATGCTGCACTAAACCTGGAAAACAGCTTGGCAGTTTCCTTAAAAATTAAATGTGCCACACACTGCCATGTGACCCAGCAGTTTCACACCTGGGCATTTATTCCAGAGAAATAAAAGCTTAAGGTTATGAAAAAAAATTGGTAGCTTTATTCATAATAGCCCCAACCTGGAAACAATCCAGAAGGCCTCCAGTGAATGAGTGGTTAAACAAACTGTGGTATATTCAGTACTATTTAGCAAAGAAAGGAACCAGCTGATGGCACGTGCTTTGACCTGGATGAATTATGCTGAGTGAACCAGGCCAATACCAAAAGGCTCATACTGTGCGATGTGTGTGTTACAATTTTGAAATAACAGAATCACAGAAATGGAGAATAGGTCAGTGGTTCCCAAGAGTTGAGGGAGAGGGATAGGGAAGCGTGAGGGAGGAAAGTAGATGTGATTGGAGACAGGCAATGCCAAGGATCTGAGCCATGATGGCAAAGTCCTATATCTTGGTTATATCAATGTCAATATCCTGTGCTACCGTTTGCAAGATGTTACTCTTGGGAGAAGTTGGGTAAAGGGTACATGGTATCTCTCAGGATTATTTCTTACAATTGCATGTAAAAATGCAAGTGTCTCAAAATAAAGTGTACTTTAAAATTGTTGAACTCTTTAGAATTCCATTAGACTGTGAACTCCATGAGGGAAGGGGTATCTGTATCTGCCCTGCAGCTGTTCCAGTGCCTGACTTGGAGAAGATGCTTGAAAAATGTTTCTGGTCTGCCTTGGGTGGGAGAAGCTGAAGATCTGAATGGAACATACTAAGCACCCATAGCTGACCGTATATCCCAAAGTGAGTCAAGGGCATCTCTCTGCTGGTCTATCCATTTAAAAACTATCCATTGAGAATCCATTTTATAGTAGCCATGATTCTAAGTGCTGATGTCTTAGTTCAGGCTGCTATAATAAATTACCATAGACTGGGTGGCTTAAATGACAGATATTGACTCTCACAGTTCTGAGGCTGAAATTTGACACCGGTGCTGCCATGGCTGGGTTCTTGGTAAGGGGCTGCTTCATGGTTATGTCCTCTCGGAGCTTTTCTTGGTTCATGCTCACACGGAGTTCTTGTGTCTCTTTCTCTTTTTATAAAGGCATTAATTCTATCATGGGGGCTCCACCCTTAGGACTGAATCTAAACCTTATCACCTCCCAAGGCACCACCCTTGATACCATCACACTGTAGATTAGGGCTTCAACATATGAATTTTAAAGGCACACAAATTTTTCAGTCCATAGCAGCTAAAAATACAGAAATGAATAAACATGGTTGGGAGGAGATCTTTCCTGCCTTCATAGATCTTACAGTTTAACTGGGACAGAAGACAGTGAGCAAAAATAACTAAATTACACAATATGTTAGAAGGTGATAAATGCCTTGGAAAAGATTTTAAAGCAGTGCTTAGAAGCCAGGCTTGGTGACACACGCTTGTAATCCCAGCATTCGGGAGGCTGAGACTGGAGGATCCAGGTTTGCAGCCAGCCTCAGCTATCTAGTAAGGCACTCCGCAACTTAGTGAGACCCTGTTTCAAAATAAAGAATAAAAAACAGGGCTGGGGGCATAGCTCAGAGGTAGAATGCCCCTGAGTTCAATCCCCAGTACCGCAAAAATAAATAAATAAATAAAATAAAATAAAAAATAAAGCAGTGCTTAGAAGTTGAGGATATCGGAAAGACTGCAAAATGAATGGGTTACAATTTTAAACAGGGTTTGAAGACAAAGAGCCCATTTGAGCAGTCTTGAAGGAATTGAGGGAGACACCATAGGAATTGAGTGAAATTGAGGCAGACATATGGCAGAAGGAATAGCCAGCAGGAAGGCTTTGTGGGCGGAACATGTCTAGCATGTTCAAGGACTGGCATGAGTTGAAGGCAGTGCTGGTGGAACAAGAATGAGTAAAGGAGAATAGATTTGTGATGGAGTTCAATGGACAACGAGAGAGGAGTAGGTGTGGAGTCCTCTGGCTTTTACTTTGAGTGCAATGGGGGAGCCATTGAAAGCATTGAAGTGGAAGAGTGGCATGGCCTGACCTACATGTTAAAAAGGGTCACTCTGGCTGCTGAGTTGAGTGAGACTAGAGCAACAAGGGCAAGAGCAAGGAAGGGTACTTGCTTCAGAGCTCTGCTGGTGCTCCTGGCACAAGAGGTAAGGGGGATTTGGACGGAGTTGGTGGCACTAGAGTTGCAACAAGTGACCCCTTT
>PVLC010029415.1:0-20174 GCA_004027655.1 Graphiurus murinus
GAAATGTTAGTGCCAATGAAATGGAGTAATACCATGTTCAGCCATTGTGGTTTGGTACTTTGCATGGTCAGGATTTTCAAATTAAGTAAGCAATAAGTGGCACCATTGGAGAATGGATGGTGTGAGCAAAGCTGAGGCAGCAGTATCTCCTCCCTGGTGTCCTTGAGAGGACGGATTAGGCAATAAGGAGTCTTCATTAGTGAAGAGCTTCAGCTTGGGCATCATCCACATTGGAGTCACCGGAAATTCTGACTCATCTTTGTGCGGCTTCTTTTTCACAAGACATAAATAAACAAAGGGGAACAGAGAAAAGAAAATTTCATAACTCTGTAAAATATTACGGTGTTCAACTCTTTGTTCATACCTTACTTCTGTGTATCTGGGTTGCTTGCATTTGATATCCAGGGCCTTCACTATGCCAGAGGGAGACTTAACTTCATTCACTCTCCTCTGATACATAGCCCAGGCTCATCCTGGGCAAATACTGAAAAGAAGTACTTTTTTAATGAAGTATTTCAGTCCAATATACTTTCTTAGTAATATAAGAATTCTGACAGTACTCAAGGAATTCTGATAGGCTTTTTTAGTTCATTAATCTACACTAGTAATGTTCACTCATTTGTTCTAGACAGTAGCTGTACATTGTTCCTGCCAGCTGTTTAGGGTTTGGGGGTGAGAGAGAAGTTGTAGCGAATAGGTAATATTTCTATCTATGGCCTTTCCAGAGTAGTTTTTGACAGATCCTACACTATATTCAACACTGAAGGGCTACCAACTTTCTAGCCAGCTTCGTGAATATACTTATAATTTAGCAAAGGGATCAATAAATGCACAAATCTATACTTTTAAGAAAAAATAGGCCGGGCGTGGTAGCGCACGCTTGTAATCGCAGCATTCGGTAGGCTGAGACCGGAGGATCCCGGTTCACAGCCAGCCTCAGCTACCTAGTGAGGACTTAGTGAGACCCAGTTTCAAAATAAAGAATAAAAAAATAGGGCTGGGGGTATAGCTTGGAGGTAGAATGCCCCTGAGTTCAATCCCCAGTACCGCAAAAAAAAAAAAAAAAAAAAATAGGATACATGTCTTAAGAAGACTATAAAGACAGTGCTTTTAATTGTTTTAACAGAATCATAAGCAAATGCCATAGACCTAGGATGGTGGTTCACTCAGTTGTGAATGTAGGAAGTGTTATACCACAATAATAAAAAGCTGGGTTTGTAAATGGTAGAGGCAAGGCAGAACCCCTGACAGAGAATGACAGATTCAGAAGCACAGAAATAGAAAAACAATGTTTAAGAAACAGAGCTCAGTTTTCCAAGTTGAAATATAGGGCAAGGTGGGAAGGCTGAGGAGAAAACTGAAAAAGTCACATGAAAGTCAGGAAGCATTTATGTGTAAATGTATTTATAATATGTACACACTGTAAAAGATTGGCTTACTAGGGCCATGAAGTTCTAGGCAGAATATTTCAGATAATATACATAAATTTAATGAGTAGGGGCATGAATAGAAACATAAGCATATGAATTTATGAATATAAATAGTAGTACATGGTATGGGATATTTGAATGAAAAGTTGTATGTGTAGGAATAAGTTAATATCTATTATAAAGTAGGCTACTTTCAACCATTTATGTTTTGAAGAAAATAGAAATCTTGTTTAATACATGAATTCATATGTTTACAAAGTAATTTCCTGGTTTCATCAGAAAGATCAATGCCAAAAGTTCTCTGTTCATTTAAACATTATTTTTGTACTTAATTCAAAGGCTCGTCTTAAAATATTGTTCTAAGAAAATATAAGTACATAAATAAATGTAACATTTGTCAACTTCTGTAGTAGAAAATTTTTTATTTAATATATAGCCCCTAAACTTAAAATAACTAATAATTATCCTAGTTATTTTTTAAAATTAAATGTTTTAAACTAACACATACTCCTTATATAATCCAAAAGTCATGCATTAAAAATCAGACTGCATAACTTATTCAGTTTTTGTCTAGCCTTGTCAATTCATTATCATTCCTATTATCTAATATTTTTATCCAAATACCCAAATTTTATTTGAGTTTTGCATAGTTACCATGTGTAGGAATTCATGATACAAGAACCATCTTTTTCATTTATTGCATAGCAAGGAGCAAATTTGTAGACAGTACATACATAGAAATGTAATTTACAGTTTTAAGAAGGCTTTTTATTACAATCACATTAAGTTAACAAACATTAAAATACTGAAACAAATTTTTACTATGCTCCATTAGTATTTATATTATATGATTTTCATATACTTTTTTTTTTTTTTGGTACTAACAATTGAGCTCAGGGGCATTCTACCTCGAAGCTATACCCCCAGTACTCTCCCACTTTTTTTTTTTTTTTTTAAACAAGTCTTACTAAGTTGCTGAGGCTGGTCTTGAACCTGAAATCTTCCTGTCTCAGCCTCCCATAGACTAAGATTACAGGCATGCACCACCATGTTTGGCTTCATATGTTTTTGGGTTTTGTTTTTTGTTTTTTTTATTGTAGTAATTCGTGCATTTTAAGCATACATCTTTGTTAGGTACAAATTGTTAACGACATATTTGCACATATTTCTCATTTGACCCCTTCCCCAATTCCTACCCCGCTCCCTTGCCCTCGCCCTCCCTCCCTCTCAGGTTCAATTCAGTGAGTGACCTTGATAGAGTTGTGAAAGTACATGAACAGAAAATAATTTTGTTTGGGCCCTCTAAAAAATGGATTGAGATTTTAGGGGAAAAGAAAACTTTTTATATACCGTCTGCTGTCATCTTTTGGCAATCACTGGCAGTTCTAAGAACAATGTGAAAGAACAGCAAGTTACATGAATTTTAGAAAACAATTTTTATGTTACAGGACATTTAACCAAAAAATAGATATATTCCACATATTTATATAAGCTTAGTAGTATGAATTTTCTTTTAGTATATTCATAAATAACAACTCTCTGAATAAAATTAGAGTATCTCACTTCTAGAAGCTTACATTCCTGCTAAGTATAAGAGCTTACATGAAAATAACTCATAAAAAGCATAAATCTTATACTGGTAAGGGCAATGGCCACAAGATTCCCCCAAATCTCTTTAAGCTTAAGTGTTGGGGGAAATTTTTAGGGAGCAGAAAGAATTTTTGCTAGGAAAGGAAGAAGAAGGGCCCTTCTACCTAGAGTAGTAAGACCAGCCAAGACAGGATTTATTCAGGATGTCTGTTAACTTGCAGAAGCTCAATGGACTTCAGCAGGAGAGTTTATCCAGGAGAGTAGCTAGATTCAGACCTAAGAAAGAAGAATGGGCCAAATGAGGGAAAAGTAATAAGGAGAATAATTTTCATTATTTGTATATCACATTTTTACATTTTTTTCTGTGTACTTTTCTATAGCAGGCAGAATAATGCCTCTCCCCTCTCCAAAAGTCAGTGTCCTTAGGGCCAAAAATCCATGAATATGGTACCTCATTTGGTGACATGTGAGAGAGGAAGGCAGAGTGCAGTAAGGTTTACTGTGGTTCCCAAAGGTATCCAAGTATAGTCCTAGGAACCTGTATATGTTACTTTAAGTGACAAAATAGATTTAATATCTGTTAGTAAATTAAGCATTTTGAGATGAAGAGATCATTCTGTATTATCCAGATGATTCTAGATGGTCACAAATGAATAAAAAGTATCTTTATTAGAAGGAGGAAGAGGAAAATTTTAGACAGAAGAGAAAGAGACCATCCATGTGATGGAAGCAAAGAGAGAGAGAGAGAAAGAAGATGCTAGTGCTGGCTCTAGACATAGGGAAAGGGACATGAGCCAAGCAATGTAAGAACAAAAGCCCTAGACAGAGGAAAATCCAAGAAGCTGATCTCCCCTGGAGCCTCTGGAGGAACCATCGTCCTGTCAGCACCTTGCTTTGAGCTCTGTAAGACTCATTTCAGACTTGTGGCCCCAAAAAATGTAAGGGATAAGTTTCTGTTGTGTGAAGTTGTCAAGTCTGCGGCAATTTAGCCGTAGAAATCTAATACACACTAGGAATTAGGTGCTCATAAAGTCATTGGAAAGCCTGGACCAGGATCTGGTAGGCCTCTAGGAATGACCCCTCTGCAGTGCCATTAGAACACAAGAAACTGTACTCTAATCCAGATGCTATGAAGCTCCTCGGCACAATAGCTTCAAAATTTGTGAATTGACACAGGAGCATGTATCCTGACCATCACTTCTCCACAGTTGCTTGTTGACACACATAAAAGTGAAGAATGAGCACAGAAATCTGCTACAGAAAATCTTCCCATTCTCTATCAAGACTTTGTTAGGGGGGAAAACAAGTAAAAAAAAAAAAATCCTAAAATGAATCAAGGTATCTTCTACTGTGTTTTCACCTTCCAAATAGCTCAGTAGTTTTACATGACTGGGAAATACATTTTTTAGCGTTTGCAGTAATAAAATGTCATTCTAAGAGAATGTGCAATGAGAGATGAGTAGGTAACTCCATGACATTTACCACACAGGGTTGGAGATTATAACAATTCCAGGTTCCACTGTACTTTGTGAGCAATTTGGACTAATAAAATTAAGTCAGTAGACACAATAGTGTGGATACACCTTATTATATAAGGTGCATACTAGATCACAAGGGGAAGACTCTTAAGAAAGAAAAGGTTTGACCCCTGCTCTTAGAGCACCTATATGACCAGTGCAGAAATTGAACTAATGCCCACATGGGGCTCATACACGATAAAATAAACTGGAAATTAATTCCCGAAGTCTTCATATGGGAGGAGAGTTTTAACTTTATATTTCTACAAAGAGTAGGAAATGCATTTTTGGATGGTGGAGGACCGAGGCAGAAGTTAATATATCCTTATGCCTGATTGTGTTGTTTGGTGCAGAAGTCAGCATAAAGAAGTTATAGAAAAGAGAACACTAAGATTGATATACTTGCTAAGTAACCAAGAAGCCCAACTTGAGGACCTTATTTTTCTTAGTGAAATTGTGATAACTTAGTAAAACCATTGGAGCAAGCTCTGAGAAAGGAAATTAGGAAACAGAACCCTTGCAAAATTCACTTCAGCATGCTGAGATGGCATCCAAAGGGCAAAAGATGCAATTTCCCCATCAATTACTGGCATGATTTGTCTGTAAAGAGACCATACTGATGTTACGCAGTTGACTCTTTTTCTTTTTTTTTAAAGTACAAGTAACAACTCAGGTAGTTTCAGAAAGGAAGACTTGGGGGGGGGGGCGGAGAGGAGAGAGGAGAGAAGAGAGAGAATATCTCACACACAGTTCAAAGAAGGATAAATTAAAAGTAAAATTCTCTGTTCTACCTCTGAATCTTCTTTCTAAAAGTTGCTGCTATTAAGTCTATTATGTATCCTTTTGGAAAGCATTTTTCTGATATAAAGACCACATAGTAAAATACACAAGTGGAATAATGGGATATGCATGGTACTGACACTGTCCATTGAGATGTTTTAATACACAACACAATTAAATCTAATAATACCCCCAAATCTGAATTGTATAAATTTCCCATTATACACATAACCAGTCTATTGCTGCAGGTATTTATGTTTTGTTTTCTCCTACTCTTCTCCCCCTTACTCACACTGCTCCAGCTACAATAACCCAACTTCCAGCATATTCTTCAAACACACAAATGTAGTCCTGCTTTTGCATAGGCATTCCTCTGCCTTGAATATTCTTCCTTTAGACATCAACTTGATCCCCTCTCCACATCTTAACTCCCATTTCAACTTAGTGAAACCCTCTTTCTTTACACTATTTACTATTGTAATCCCACCCCACACCTAATCTTCCCATTAAAAATTTTATTTATTGGCTATACCGTTTTCCAAAATATTATACTCATTTATTTTATGCATCTCTTTTCTTTATAGTGTAAGTTTCATAAAGACAATAATTTGTATATGCCATTTATTACTAATAACTTTCTGATTAAAGAATTTCTAGACACCTTGTACCCAACCAAGAACATAACCTTATTTTCCATTAATATTATTTAGTTATTACTTAATCACATTATTTCTCTAGGTACCTCCCTTTTAGTTCTCATCCATGTCCTAACATTATAGATGTAAAGTAAATATAACTTTATTATATATATTTTTTAAAAGCATAGTCATAGCATATTGTACATACCAGTTTAAAAACATTGTACCAAAAAAAAAAAAAAAAAAACAGCACTGTCACATTCAAATAAGTAAGCAATATCCCTTGTTTCAATAAAGGAATAAAAGTAATGTGGTCTTTTAATACCATTTTTGGATAATATATAGCCTAATTAAGGAAAATCATTTGTTTTCTCAAGTGAACATTGTAATTGTAAGTGAAATTTATATGTGCAATAGTCTAGATTCTCTACACTCAACATAGAAAAAAATAGTAGAAAGTACAGTTGAAACTTAAATGATGTAGATGATAATAGCTATTGTTCCAATATTCACTAAATACTAGTTTTGAACATTATGATTGCATTATGTTTATAAGTTTCACTTCCTTTTTTAGAGTTGCAAAATTTACCAAAGATGTCATCAGATATTTTGGAATACATCAATACATCAATAAAATTTCTAGTTTTATTTTAACTCCTGCTCACATGGAAACATTTATATATTAATATGGAAAATTAAGATTATCTTCTTAGAAAACTTAAATCATTTTCTTAGTAGCATTGTATATTCCTATTAAGCCACAGCAAATATTTGTTAATAAAGTTAATATGTTAACTTTTATTTTTGAAATTATTGTTAATCTCAGCACACTGTGTAAAACAAGAATATGTCATACACACAAACAATTTGATGTCTCAAAAATAAAATTCATAGGTAGGTTAGATCTGTTTACCTTTTAGGAATAAGAACCTAGAGTTCATATTCCATAATATTGACAGGAATTGTTGAATATGGATAAGAACATAATGTAATTGCAGAGATATGTTGTTCTCCAAAGAACAGCATCTATCCATATATTTAACATCCATCCTCAAGATGCAAAGAAGTTGTAATGTGTAGATAATATCCTTTATTATCCATGATGAAATCACTCAAAAATGGCACAAAGACCAAAAATCCAGCCATATCTGCACTGGAGCCATTGGTATTTGACCTCAGAGAGATCCACCAATTGCTATGAATTAGTGAATATTTTGTTATTTGTTATCTATAACTTTAAATGAAATAACTATTTTAATTCTACTTTAATAATAAAAATAATGACCTTGAATTGGTAAGCTATTTCTCACCTTATTATATATTCTATGCCTTTACACTTACATTTACTTAATTATTTGTAAATGATGCTGGCTGGACAATTCTTTCCTTATCTGATGTCTGTAAGAATTCTTGACTATTTAATGGGAACCTAATTATAAAGCAGATTTGATTGCTTAATATATACATGGTATTAAAAACATTACGACTAGCCTACTAGATCTTGTAGTCAATGTTTCTTAATAGTAAATTCTGTTGAACATCATGAACTCATTTTTCCATGAGTTCCCACTATAAACTTCACAGTTTTCCTTCATATATAATTAAAAGCCTCAGTGAAATCGTATATGTATTTGTTTATTTAATAATTAATAGTACCTACCTATGCCAGGTAATATTCTAAGGACAGAAGGTAAACATGAATAAGAAATCTCTTTCTCACTGAGTATGTTTGGATGAAAAATTACTCCTAAAGATTTTCCTGTCCTAATCTTTTGAATGGGTGACTGTTATTGTTGTATATGGCAAAGACTTTGAAGATGTGATGAAGTTAGGGATTTAAAAATTATCCTAGGCTTACCCTGGATTATCAAGATGGACCCAGCTAGGATTACATATATCCTTATGAGAGGGAGGAACTGGGAGATCTAGCAGACAGAAGAGAAAGTAGTGTATGACTAGGGAGGTAGAGATTGGTGTGGCTCCCGGCCAAGGAATGCCACAACTCCAGCTCAAAAGGGCAAGGAGCAAATTGTCTCTTGATGGCTCTACTGGGAAAGAGGATTGCTAACACTTTCATTCTGACCCAGTGTTTCAATCAGCATTCTCTGTGCTCTGACGCAAAATACCCGACAACCACAACTTAGAGGAAGGAAAATTTATTTGCTCATAGTTTTGGAGATTTCAGTCCATGTTAGGCTGGGCCACATCTGCAAAGTTCAGAGCATGGCAATGGGAAGCAGAGAGGGGAAGGGGTGAGGGACACATATAATTTCCAAAGCCACTCCCCTACTGACTTACCGTCTCCAGCCACACCCACCTGCCTACTTTACCACCCAGTAAATCCATTAATCCATCAATGGGTTTATCCACTGATGAGATTAGAACCATCATGATTCAATTGTATACCTCTCAACATCAACACATGAGATCTTCCAGGGACATTCTATATCTAAACCATAACACCCAGTGATATTAATTGCAGACTTCTGGACCATAGAAATGTAAGAGAATAAATCTTAACAGCTTTGCATATTCTTCTTGTATCATAGCAAATATTGATTAATAAGATTAATATGTTAATTTTTATTTTTAGAATTGTTAATCTCAGCATACTGTGTAGGAGAAGAATATGCCATATACATTTATTTTTGGTATCTCAAAAATAAACTGTGCAGACAAATATGATCTTTCTATCATTTAGGCACAAAACTGGAGTTCTTATTTCATGACCAACTTTGTGTTAATTTGTTACAGTACTCTTAGGAAACAAGTATATGGAGGAACTCTAACATTAGTGAACAACACAAACACAGAAACTAATGGTTACAGTGCAAGGAGAGCCCTAATAGGATTTGAGAAAGGGGGTGGGGGTGCAGGGTTCATGGATTAAGTTCTACACACTACTTGGAAGATCTAAACTGAAGCTTCAAGTAAAAATTAGAATTTTCTAAGCAAAGAAGAGAGTGCAAAAACCCAAAAACCATAAAAGGTCTGGTGATTTTTATAACACAAAACTGTGTTCTGAAATATATAAATTAAATCAGGAAATATTCAGCCCTAAAACTTTTTATTGATTTTTTAAATTTTTATTAGTAGATTTATCAGGAGTATAAGGCTGTGAGGCATTCTTGGAAAGGGTAATATATACATTACAAATAAAGTACTATCCCAGTGTTAAAAATGTAAAGAGTAATTATTGCCTAGCTTGGTGGCACATGCCTATACTCCCAGTACTTGAGAGGTTGACAGGAGGATTGAAGGTACCAGGCCAGCCTCAGCAACTTAGCAAGAATCTATTTCAGAATATAAAATAAAAAGGGGTGGGGTATAGCTTAGAAGTAGAATGACCCTGGTTTCAATCCCCAGTACAGAAAAAAAAAAAAAAAAACTATTAAAGCTGGGCATGGTGGCACACACTTGTAATCCCAGCATTTGGGAGACTGAAACCAGAGGATCCGGGTTTGAGGGCAGCCTCAGCTATGTAGTGAGTCACTCCACAACTTAGTGAGACCCTGATTCAAAATAAAGAATAAAAAATAGGTCTGGGGGTGTAGCTCTGAGGTAGAATGCCCCTGAGTACCAAAAATAAATAAATAAATAAATAAATAAATAAATAAATAAATAAATAAATAAACAAACAAACCTATTATATCCTATCATTTACAGTTGCTAAAGATGTTAGAGAAATTATCACATAGAAATGTTAAGTGAGCCAAAATTATGTAGTATATCAGTTGAAGAGAGATTTATTCTAGTTACACAAATTACTAGCCCCTTAAATCCTAATAAAAATGAAGCAACAGTTCTAATAAAAACATTTTTCATCTCTTCTTTTATTAGTAAGAATTTTTGCCTATGAGTTTCTAACCAAGTGAAAAGTAGAGAAAGGCCATTTCTCTGTGTTCTTTTATCAAAATAAGTAGTGAGAAAGAATGAACAAAATATGATACTGAGTTTGAGACTCCTAGAAATTTTACAGACTAGATAGTATTTGAGTTTGTTTTGAAATCTATTTTCAACCTTGATACAGTATTTAAGAGAAAGAATGATAAAAGATGTTATAAACAACCCGGGCACGGTGGTGCATGCTTGTAATCCCAGCATTTGGGAGGCTGAGACTGGAGGATCCGGGTTCACAGCCAGCCTCAGCTACCTAGTGAGGCACTCCGCAACTTAGTGAGACCCAGTTTCAAAATAAAGAATAAAAAATAGGGCTGGGGGTATAGCTCGAAGGTAGAATGCCCCTGAGTTCAATCCCCAGTACCGAAAAAAAAAAAAAAAAAAAGGATGTTATAAACAAAATGAAAAGTTACTCACATATAGATCAAGTATTAGTGATTTGGCTGTGAAAATAAGGAAAGACAGGATAATTAAATTATGTGTGAAGAACCAGGAAAGTAAAAAAAGTAGCTCTTGATTTTAGTTCTATACCCAGCACCAAGAAACTGAATTAGCCAAGCACTAGATACTAGGATTTCATTCCCATGTGACAGCATTAGGCATTATCCAACTTTTCAATTTTGTAGGGAGAGAAGCCAAATACTTCTCAACATACTATAAAATAAAAATAAAAATGATATTGTAGCCATATTTACCAGGTGTCTGGTGGAAGCCCAATGCTTGCTCTCCTCCCCAGTATCTCCAGGTCACATAAGACCTAGGAAACTCACAACCCCTTCCCAGACCTTCTTGGCTTCTGGTCCAAACATTTGGTAAATTGAACCACATCTACCTCCCTGTTATATACACATTTGCAAACTCAGCCCTTCAGGGAGGTCTCACTTCACATTTAATTTTGGCAGAGTTTTCAGGGATAATTGTCTATAATTCAGTTTAAAAGATTTTACTATTAATGCAAATGAATACAACTGCAAGGGAGATTAGAATTCATTTAGACAGATGGCAGTTTTACATTTGTTTGCTTGTTTTTATCAATGATCTAAGACAACTTCTATTTGCAAAACTTTAAAAATATTCATATGCACGATAATTTTGCCTAAATTATCAGTGGTGCACAGAAATCTTTCTCATTAGTCCTATAAGCAGAGCTTTGGGCTTTTCCATGTTTATATCACTTGGTATACCCCAAAAAATGATCAGGACAATAGTGTCATGGTACAGACTTAATGGGGACTCAGAAGATCGATTTCCATCTGGGGTGATCATGTGAAATGGGCTCTCTCCCCACCTTTAGCTGCTTCACCGATAAAATAGGAAACCTTCAAGTGATTTCTTTTAAGGAATTGCTGTTCTAATAGTGTGGTACAGTGCAGTCTTCTTTTGCATATAGACATTTCTTATTCTGTCTACTATGATCTTATTGCAAAGTCTATTTTTCATATAGTGAGGCCAGAAATGTATCCCATCATATTCAAAGCTATCACATGAATTGAACTTACTAATTTTTAGAGACTATGACTTTGCCTGCTTTCAGTCCAATTCTTTTATTACTAATAGGCAATTTTCCTCTGATTTCCACATTAGTTATTCTTGATATTAGAATTTATGTCTGATTTTTAAAGCATAATTAAAGGAATTAAGTAATTCTTCTTAACCATGCTCGAGCCATTTCACATTTAATATTCCTTATGGGAAAATACATTTTGGACATATATATTTTGTTAACATCACATTTTCCATTATTTCATTTTTGAACAACAATATGGTTTATTTCTTGAAGTTTTGCTTTGACGAATGTAAGTTTTTCATTGCAAAATATGACATTTTAGTTCTGTATAGTTATATTTCTTTTGGTTTTATTTCAAGCAATTCTTACAAGAAGGAAGCTTAAAGCTGGGCATGGTGGCTCACACTTCTAATCCCAGTACTTGGGAGGCTGAGACTGGAGTATCCGGGTTCGTGGCCAGCCTCGGCTACTTAGTGAAGCCCTCTGCAACTTAGTGAGACCCTGTTTCAAAAAATAATAATGAAAAATAGGACTAGGGGTGTAGCTCAGAGGTAGAATGCCCCTGGGTTCAATATCCAGTACTACACCAAAAAAAAAAAAAAAGGAAGTTTATAATCTACTTCTTGGAGAATATAAAAAGAAATAGAAATTCTAAAGAAGCATATTAAATATCCTTTGACAGTTTACCATTAGAAAGGCCTCATTTCTTAATTACTTTTCTCCATTCCCAGAGGGTTGGTAAGGAACTCTTATTGCTCTTCATGGGTATATACTTCACAATTAACTATACACTGAATTTCTTTTAAAAATCAGCAGTGTTTTAAAATAATGAATGGCATAAATCTGCATATTAATCAGAAATAAAAGCTTGTTTGGAATGTTAAATTGTTGGAAAATGCTATTTCAGAAGAAAGATTGCTTTTTAATATTTGTTTTGTTTTATTGAGGTATAAGTAACATAAAGTGAAATTCTCACATCTTAGGTATACACAGTTCTATGAATTGTGGCAAACTTATACAGTGAAACTGGGGAAATTTCCATCATCCTAGAAATTTTCCTAATGCTTATTTGTAGTCAATCTCTCTCCCTATCCCTATCCCTGCCAACCATTGACCTGATTTCTGTTCCAATAGTTTTTCCTTTTTCAGAATTGTTGTGTAAAATCATACAATATGTGCCCCTCCTGAATCTGGCTTCTTTCATGTGGTATAATGCCTTTGAGATAATTCCAGGTAGAACTGTATCAGTATTTCATGCTTTTTATGAGTAATTCTCCATGTGGGATGTACCACAGTTTATCTACTTGCCTTATAAATCATTTTCTTAATAATAATATTATCATATAAAATTTAGCTATTATTTTAAGTACTTACTGTGTTCCAGGCACTACAGTAGACCTTTTATGTAACTTAAGTGGTATAATGCTGCAAATTATAGCAAAATACTTTATAACAATAGAAAAAGACTTTCAAGTTTGAATTCCATCTCCTCTACTTTCTAGTTTTATTAGCTTTGGCAAACTATCTAACATCTAATTTTGCATAACTGTGATAAGAAAATGATAATACTACATCTTAGGCCATTGTAAATATTAAATGGGTTAATACTGATAAGTACTTATAATAGAATCTGGCTTATAGTGCTCAGTAAATGTCAGTACTTTTGAAGAATATCTTAAGATTGTATGTCAGTATCCCCATTTGAAAGAGGAGACAGGCTATGGAAAGTTCTGATTTCCCCAAGATCACATGATCAGTAAAGTGACAACCAAAACTTTAACCTAGACTCATCTGACTCCAAATTTGATTCTTTGTTAATTATCAAAAGTGACTTAATTATTAAATAAAAACTCCTGAATACTTCTACTAAATTGCAACCAAGTCCTGCGTAAATCACAAATATATCTCTAATGCACACAAAAATGCATCAAATCATGAGAAATATTCAAGACCAAAATGATAACATGTCAAAGCCAAAGTAGGCATCTTGTTACATGCAATAAACAAACTGGCAGGTAGGGTTGCCCTAAAAATGCTGATAGAGTAGCTGGAAGACTACATTGGATCCTGAGTACCCTTGAGTAATGTCCTCTGCTTTCATAGAAATAAACACAGATCCTCTCTGGAGAATAGACCTCAGGATCCGCAAGGAGCAAATTATCTCAATAGTATCAAATTTTTCCAGACAAGCAAATTGGGAAATACCCCCAACTCATTCTACAAGGCTAACAAAACCTTGATTCCAGAGGCAAATTTAAAAAAAAGTACAGTAAAATGTTTTGTAAAAGGAAAATTACAATCTAATCTTATTCCAGGAATAGTATCAGCAAACTAAATCTATTGATATATTTTTAGAGCATAAAAATATGATGAAGGAAGAAAAATAGCAGTGTTGGTCAAAAAGCATGCTACAGTTGTGCAGGCGAAGTAAGTTCTAGAGGTCTTCTGTACAGCAGTATGACTATAGTTAACAATCCTATATTGTAGACTTTAAATAAGGTAAGAGGAAGTGGGTTTGAGTTTGAAGTGTTCTCACACCCCCCAAAAAAGGTAGCTAGCTATGTGATGTGAGGGGTATGTTAAATAGTTTGAGTATGGTATTTTGTACAACATATATATATATATATATATAAAAGCAATCAAGTTGTAGTCCTTAAATATGTATAACTTCAGCTGGGCGTGGTGGCGCATGCTTGTAATCCCAGCATTCAGGAGGCTGAGACCGGAGGATCCGGGTTCGCGGCCAGCCTCAGCTACCTAGTGAGGCACTCCGCAACTTAGTGAGACTCGGTTTCAAAATAAAGAATAAAAAATAGGGCTGGGGGTGTAGCTCGGAGGTAGAATGCCCCTGAGTTCAATCCCCAGTACCAAAAAAAAAAATATATATATATATATATATATATATATGTATAACTTCTATCAATTAAACCTTAGTAAAACTGAAAAATATATGATAAAATGTGGGTTTCTTTGAGGAAATAATAATTATACCACAATGATTAAAGGACAAATACTATTGATAAACTCAATTAGTGCAAAGAAATTTAATAAAATTCAGCACTAAGACATAAAAGTTTATTCCAAGTGAGAATTTCTTAAAAAAAAAAAAATCCATACCCAAGAAGGAAAGACAAGAAATAGAAACCTTTCTTAAGTTCAAGATGCTGAGAGTTACCACTTCTGTTCAACATTCTATTAGTGGTCCTAGCTAATGCATGTGGAGCACAAAGTAACAAAAGGTTTAAAAGTTTTGAAAAGAAAGAGAATTTTCACTGAGGGAGATGGGAGTGGGAGGAAGACTTCAAGAGGGGAACACTTCAATGAACAAATGTACATACACAAATTTATCAAAGCCGGTCACTGTGCTGAGCATGGGAAGGTGAGGAGGGAGAGAGAGTGGAGTGGGAATTAGGAGCTCAATGGATGCTATATGCATGTATGCCTGTGTCACCCTGAACTTCATCAAGATGTAAGATTACAATGCAAACAATAAAAAAAATTAAAAATGTAAAAAAAAAATTTTCAATAGTCACCGGTCATATGATTGGCTACATAGAAAATTCAAGAGAATCTGGGGTGGGGAGCAGATGGGATGTAACTACAATGGTATATTTGGGTTTTTAAGTTGGGAGGTAGCATTCCAAGAGTGTGATTTAGTATTTGTGCTTTCTAGCATATGTATGTTACATGTAATATGTATGGTGTACATATCAAATATTGTATGAAACCATTTTTAAATAACTGAGAATTGATTTATGGTAACAAGTTTGGGTTTTTCATTTTGATGCCAATAAGAAAATATTTTAAGGCTGGAGAAAAAGGGGGACGATGAAGACAAGCTTTCTTTCTTTCTCTTTCTCTTTCTTTTTATTAATGTAGTCAAACATTAAACAAAAGAAGATACCAGGCTGAACCATCAAACTGTAGCTTAGTGTTATGTGTTCTAAGGACCTCAGTTATTCCAGAGTATTTTAAAACTGTCTCTACCTCCCTCAGCATCAAAGTACAACAGGAATAGTTACATGCAATCATTCTAGACACTTTCTTTGTGTATGTGGTGATACTCAGGATTGAAACTAGGGGCATGATTCCATTGAGCTACATGCCCAGCCCTTTTTTTATTTTTTATTTCCTTCATATGGTTAACCAGTTTTGCCAACACCATTTGTTGAAGAGGCTATCTTTTTTCCAGTGTATGTTTTTGGCTTCTTTGTCAAAAATCAGTTGATTGTAAGAACATGGGTCTGTTTCTGAATCTTCTATTCTGCTCCATTGGTTCTAGACACTTTTGATACCTGGTGTAGGTTCCTAACCAGTGTTCTGTAAAAGTATTTTTTGTTGTGCTGATTTTCTTTATTATAAAAAGTCTATTTGAAGAAGAAAATTAAGCTTCTTTAAAAAGGATTTAGAAGAGTTCCAGTTCTGCTTGCCACATAGTGCTACAACACATGAAGAATATAAGCAAATTGATTATGCAAATAGGTAGACAGCTTTATGAAACACAAATGACCCTTGAGGCTCTTAGGATCAATGTTATAAAACGTAGATACTTCCTGACAGCTTTTACATGTGTTTTATCTGCAATAATCCATACATAAACATTTAAACTATATGCAGAATACAGTTTTCATAATAGCTTGATACTGAGCTCACATTCTGAGCTATTGTAAGTGAATTTTTATCCTAATGGTCATTAATTATATAGATAGGAGTTGTATGGATACTAAACATTTTCTTTTCTGTTGAAATAACATCCTTTGAAAAGGAGATGATATAATGTAAACTTTACTGCCACAACCTTTACTAATAAGAAGCAGCAATATACATCTATCTCAAAGACATTTGACTGAAAATATATAATCATCACTTACCTCATCACAAAGATAATAGAGCAAAACAGCACCAGGAGAGTTTATATTTGAACATCTCAAAGTAGCCATTTTTATATTTTCTACTACTTCTGGATGGATAGTACCATATGGCTTCCTCATAAGTCACCTGTTACTAATAAACTAGGACTGATGTGTAATTACGTTTTCAGTGATTCATCTGTGAAACACCCTGGGTTATTTTACATGGAAGCATCTGGTTCACATGTATACAGTGGTTATTCTGTAGTGATTGACATCTGTATTCTTCTAATAAAGTCCCAATTGCACAGATGTGAGCTGTTTTCTTCTTCTACAGACAAAACCTGCATTTGAAAATTTCTTACTTCAACTCTTCCTGAATATGAACATTTCAATCGTCTACACACATACACTAAAAAAAAAAAAAAACTTGCACTGTGGCTGGAACATAATATAAATATTTCATGCAATGTATTTCATCAAACAGATGTATGTAGGCACCTTTATCTTTTTTCATATTCGCTTATACTATGACATCTGTTTTAGATTGCAAGCTCAGAGAAGGCAGTGACCATGTCAATTTCATATTTTGCAGAGAGCATTCAGTAAAACATAATTCTCTTCTGAGTTCTTGCTAAGTATTTGTCAATCAAGATAGTGATGTTAATGACTTAAAAAAAGTTTCTAATCTATAAACAATCTTTTGCAGTTTAAAAGACATTTGCTATACATAGTAATGCTTTCAATTTTGCACATTATAATTAGCCATATAACATATAAAACCATGTAGTTTTCAGCAGAATTAATGTACTTTATGTTAGAATAATTTTCAGTGAGATGTGACATGTGATATTAAAGAAGGCAAAGCTCAAGGCAAATTTCATGAAGGCCCTAGGGTTTTAGCTGAGCCTTCCAGGGTGGTAGAATTTGGGCTCATTAGTAAGGTAAAAGGGGAAAGAGGAATTGGTTAAGAGCATTCGTGAGGCCTCAGTTTAAGTCCTTCCTAGGCCAATCTGAAAAATAGAAGCTATAAGAACAAGGATTATTGTGACAATAAAATGAAGAGGGGGCTTAACACAGTGCTGGCTGTAAGAACATTTAATAAAGGCTAACTGTTACTCTTAGTGATAGATTACCAATTTTAAATAGACTTTCAACAGAATTTTGAATATTGAATTAGAAAACAAAAACAAAAAATGTAGAGGGAAGATGTAGGCTATGCACAGATCTAAAACTTCTAATTGGAATTCTTATTTGTGCAAAAAAAGATAAAAAGTCATCTTTTTCTCTCAACTTATTCTTTTCACTTACTTAGATTATAGAATGACATCAGTGTATAATCAGGTATACTTGAAATATCAGTATCATAATAAATAAAAATAAAAAAGCTTTCAGTACATACGTTGCCTTTAGTTTTTTGTTTGTTTGATTTTAGTTTTGTTTCTTTTTTGGATTTTTTGGTAATGGAGATTGAATGCAGGGGCATTCTACCTTCAAACTACACCCCCAGCCCTTTGTTTTGTTTGAAACAGGGTCTCACTAGGTTGCTGAGAGTCTCACTAAGTTGCTGAGGCTGGTCTTGAATCTGGGATCCTTCGGTCTCAGCCTCCGAAGTACTGGGATCACCACCTTGCCTGGCTAGTTACCTTTGTTTTTTGTTTTATGTTCCTTTTATTTTTTCCTCTGTATTTTAGGCTCAGAAGCGTTGTGGGCTTTTACTATTTATAAATCACCTGCATGCCTTATTTCCAAATTAATAGTAATCATTTATTTCATATGTAAGAAAGTTTGCTTCACACTCTTGCATAAGTATACATAAAACATTTATCATCTATAATTGGTCAGATGACCAAATCTAAATTCCTAAGAAAAATGAACAAAAATTGCACTCAGTCCTATTTTAATTTTTGTTTTGAAACAGGGTCTCCCTAAATTACTGAGGGCCTCACTACGTTATTGAGACTGGCCTTGAACCTGTAATCCTGTCTCTGCCTTCCAAGTGTTGGGATTACAAGCATGAACCATAGAACCTGGCTATGTATAGTTTTAAAAGATATAGACTAGCCAGGTGTGGTGGTTCATGCCTGTATTCCAAGTACTTGGGAGGCTCAGACAGGAGGATTGCAGTTTCCAGGCCAGCCTCAGCAACATAATGAGACTCTGTTTCAAAATTTTTTTTAAAAGTCTGGGGGTATAGCTGGGAGGTAGAATGCCCCTGGATTCAATCTCCAGTACAAAAAAAAAAAAAAAAAGTACACACTAAAATAGGAGAAGGCACAGGAGGTTTTTTTTTTCTATCTTTCTGAATTTTCTGAAGTCTTTGTAATATAAACATATTAATTTAGATGCAAAAAAATGTGGTTACTACCATCTACTGAGATTTATATTGAATTTAGAATTTCTGTATTTGAAGTCCTAGTCTTCTTTAAGAGTGACAGAGTATTCCAAATATTTAACCACTTTGCCTTAAATAATATTTATTTATGATTCAATATTCAAATTAAACTAAAGAGAGGAAATAATGCAGGAAATTTGGCTTCATAACTTTAGATAAAACCTAAAGGTTTCATTATTCTCTCTATCCTGAGAATAAAATAATAGAATTTTAGCCCCAGAAGGGACATTAAGGTATGGAAATGGACTATGAATCTACCCTAATTTTTGGATATTTTCATTGAGTTTGTCTTTATTAAAACATTTATCATTACTTAATAAAATTTACTAATAACATAAGTAAACTTTTTCCTTAAATACTCAGTAGAGTGTTAGAGCAATCACTTCCATTTTCATTAGGAGAAAATTTGCTTAAGGAAAGAAACCAGTTTATTTTTCTGTTACGAATAACAATTGTTTTTACTCATTAACCACCAAATATTTCTTCAAATTTTATGATAAATTATCATATAGTGTACATCAAATAACATTTTGTATATAACTTGAGAATTTCTATGTATGTATCTGCAGATGTGAATAGACCTTTGAGGAAAGACATGTTTCTGGCATTAGATTTGGGGCTTAAAATGGGTTTTTAGTTCTACAAATGAAGACTTTGTACATATGTCACTATAGTATGTTTTAATTAACTGTTTAAACATATTTTTGCAAGCCAGGCATGGTGGTGCATGCTTGTAATTCCAATACTTAGATGACTCAGACAGGAGGATCACAGAGTTGAGACCAGCCTCAGCAACTTAGTGAGACCCTCAGCAACGTAGGGAGATTCCACTTTAAAATAAAAAATAAGAAGGGTAGGGGTATAGCTTTGTAGATTCAATACCCAGTACTAATAACAACAACAACAAAATTAAATGTATTTTTTCTCAACTGGATTGTGAGGTTTTCAAGGATAATAAATTGGTCTATTTTTATAAAATAACGAAAGAATTCACTTTAAGTGGTCATTTGAGGGAATTAGGTTTAAGATTCTTTTGTATAGAGGTTCAGTAACAATTTGAAGGGAATTAGAAAGTTAGATATATTTCAAGGGATATTATGATCAGACTGTAGAATCCAGCTAAATATTTTTCATGCATGTTTATAGCCTGTTCGATTTCCATGGTTGTCTTTTGGGGCTGCATGTGAATTTATGGCTGACAGTTTTCCTAAATCCAAACAAGTGTTAAAATTTCTTGGTTTGGCATTTTAAGTTCTGCTTTTGCTTTTTGCTTTTTGAAATCTGATTCTCCATCTTGATAGGTTCTTAATTGTGAGATTGATGGTGATAAATTCCCTAATGATAATAGAGGCTGAATTTCTTTTCAGAATAATGAATATATGGAGAAGATTTTATTTCAGCTTTGACTTACTTTCAATAATAAGAAAAGCATGAATGCTTAATTGTTCTGTTGTTTCTCAATAGCCAGATAATTGAAGTATAAATTGACTAACCCTCCTAAAACACTAATATAATAACAATAATAAGAAGAAGAAGAAGAGGAGGAGGAGGAGGAGGAGGAGGAGGA
>PVLC010029416.1:0-20237 GCA_004027655.1 Graphiurus murinus
TTTTTTTTTTTTTTTTTTTTTCGGTACTGGGGATTGAACTCAGGGGCATTCTACCTCCGAGCTATACCCCCAGCCCTATTTTTTATTCTTTATTTTGAAACCGAGTCTCACTAAGTTGCGGAGTGCCTCACTAGGTAGCTGAGGCTGGCCGCGAACCCGGATCCTCCGGTCTCAGCCTCCCAAATGCTGGGATTACAAGTGTGCGCCACCACGCCTGGCTTTATTCCTTATTTTTGAAATAGGGTCTCACTAAGTTGCAGAGAGCCTCACTCAGTAGCTGAGGCTGACTGTGAACCTGGATCCTCTGGTCTCAGCCTCCCAAGTACTGGGATTACAAGTGTGCACCACCACGCCTGGCTACCCCATGTTAATTTAAAGCTTTTCCTAAGCCGGGCATAGTGGCCAGCCATGCATGGTGGTATATGCTTATAATCCCAGTACTTGGGAGGCTGAGACAGGAGGATTGAAGGTTTGTGGCCAGCCTCAGCTACTTAGTGAGGCACTCTGCAACTTAGTGAGACCCTGTTTTAAAATAAAGAACAAAAGGCTGGGGGTATAGCTTGGAGGTAGAATGCCTCCAATGCTGAGGCTGGCCTGGAACCTTTTATCTTCCTGTCCCAGCTTCCCAAGTACTGAGATGCATCACCATGCTCAGCTTTTCCCAATTTTTTTTTTTTTTTTTTTTTTTTTTTTTTGGTACGGGGGATTGAACCCAGGGGCATTCTACCTCCGAGTTACACCCCTAGTCCTATTTTTTTTTTTTTTATTCATTTTGAAACAGGGTGTCACTAAGTTGTGGAAGGCCTCACTAAGTAGCTGAGGCTGGCCTCGAACCTGGATCCTTCTGTCTCAGTCTCCCAAATACTCGGATTACAAGCGTGCACCACCACGCCTGGCTCCAGATATTTTAATAGCAACATAACATTCCAGCAAATGAATTTACCTGATTTGACCATTCTCCTAATTTGGGGTACGTAAGTGTTTTCCACCTTTGCTAGTATTATAAGAGAATACTGCTTTGCGCATTCATCTGTGTCTGAATTTTTGGTTTCTAATGACAGAACACTAGGAGGGTGCCTCTTTCATATGTGGAATGGAGAGCCATTGGGTAGCAGCTGCTGCAGAACTCAGACTCATGGGTTTGGGGGTGCTTTCTGTTTCAGCTCTGCCTACGTGTCCTATGGGGGTCTACTCATGAGGCTGCAGGGTGATGCCAACAACCTGCATGGATTTGAGGTGGATTCCAGAGTTTATCTCCTGATGAAGAAATTGGCCTTCTGAACCTCGAGGGAAGCCAGCCTTAACTACTTGGCCACTCAGGTCATGGATGTTGTTCAAGCCTGAGTAGAAGCTGCTGTTGTTCACCTGTTAAGGAGGAACCGGCTTTCTGTCTGCTCTGGGCGCATCTCTAGCTAGTCTGGACTCAGTAGGAAACTGACTTACCTGTGAAAAACCCAGTGGGAGAGCTTGAAATGAATCAGAAATTGTTTTGTATATATGGTTTTTAATTAAACTTTTTTATATTCTCCCCTCCTTTCTTTAAAAATCATTTTTTCCAGTTTGTCTATGGTATGTTAATGATCATGTGTCAATGTAGGATCTATCCCTAGCCCAGTCTTTGGGAATCTGGATTTAGTGTTATCCCAGTCCTTAGCTGACTGTTCCCAACATTTATCCTCCAGTGTGACTTTTTGTCTGTGTTGTACTTTGGTTCCTGAGAGTAATACCCCAGGCCCGGAAGATACCACCCATTTGGCATAGAATTTTGAATTGGCAAGGAGCCCTGCTCGTGTCCTTCCAGCATTTTCAGTCTTTTAGGAAGTCAGTTCACGTTGACTTGAATGAGTCACTTGAGTAGCCTAGAAATGTTCATTTTTATGGAACTTTGGGTGGAGGCTTTTGGACACAGGCATGGGGTGGGTATAACTGCTGAGAGGAGAAAGCGAGGACTTAGCGGTTTAGAAGCAGGTGGAGGAGTTGGCTCTGCTCTATGTTCTAGTGTTGACCTGGGAGGGAGGGTAAGTGGTGGTAGTTCTTACCAGTGACACTGAACAGGGAGCTGCTGCACTGACCAGTGAAGCGGATAGGGCAGCAATACCAATGAGGCTGGCGGTACAGTGCCAGTATCCAGGACAATGCAGCAGCCTGACTGCAATCACTAACTTATAAGGGGGAGAAAAAAGGGAAACTGTGGTGATGACAAGGACGTCAGCATGTAAACTGGCTCTTTGGCCTGGCATTAGAGGTCTCTGGGAAAGCATATGGAACTCCCCCCCCCCCAGGAAATTCAGAAAGATTCTTCATGCAGTAGACAGTTGTCTATTTGATGTCCCAGCTTTACCACAGGAATTGGTCCCCCTGCTGTTATGCCTGGGGTGTTTCCTTCTCAGTCATTTTCAGGTCTTTATAAGAGGTGTTAGAAATAGTATTTGGGGAAATGGGTTGAAAATGAACAGCCTCAGCAGGGAGGAGGAAAAGGTGTTTTTTCACTTTAACTACGGGCGGTGTGAGGGAGGGAGTAGAAGACTCAATGGGGGTTGGAATGAATTGGTTAGAACTTTTCTGCGGGGTCAGGTTATGGGGGTTGGAGAAAGATGGATTTAGGTTAGAACTGGAGAACCTGATTACTAGTAATAGTTTGTAGGATATCATAGCAGACGTGTGGCAAAAGAGAGAACTGGTATAAAGTAAAATAGGAATAAGAGTGTTCTGGTTGTAAAAGTTCTTTGTTTTTTTGTGTCAAAGAGAAGAGGGGGCCGGGTATGGTGGCACACGCTTGTAATCCCAGCATTTGGGAGGCTGAGACCGGAGGATCCGGGTTCGCGGCCAGCCTTAGCTACCTAGTGAGGCACTCTGCAACTTAGTGAGACCCGGTTTCAAAATAAAGAATAAAAAATAGGGCTGGGGGTATAGCTCGGAGGTAGAATGCCCCTGAGTTCAATCCCCAGTACCACAAAAAAAAAAAAAAAAAAAAGAAGGGATAGAATCAATCAGGTGGAATGATTTAGGAATGAGTTAGAGTCTTTTCTCTCTTTTGGTTCTGGGAATTGATTCCAGGGTCCCATACTTTTTTTTTTTTTTTTTTTTTTTTTTTTTTTTTTTTAGCTGAGGCTGGCCTTGAACCCTGATCGTCCAGTCTCAGCCTCCCAAATGCTGGGATTACAAGCGTGCGCCACGGCACCCAGCTGGTCCCATACATGTTAAGCACATGATATATTCCCTCTCCTGCCCCAGGTTGGATGATAATGATGACTGATATTTTTCATGATTTGGGAATGGGTTAGAGTCTTTCTTTTCTCTTTTGGTTCTGGAATTTGAATCCAGGGTCTTATACATGTTAAGCATATGATATACTCCCTTTCCTGCCCCAGTTTAGATGATGATCTTTCATGGGGGGGGGGGGAGATCAAACCCAGGCCTCACATGCTAGGTAGGGACTCTACCTATGAGCTATACCACCACCCCAGGTTATTTTTTTGTATGTGTGGTATTGAGGATTGAACCCAGGGGCATTCTACCTCTGAACTACGCCCCAGCCTGATTTTATTTTTCTTTCTTTCTTTCTTTGCAGTACTAGGGATTGAACCCAGAGGCATTCTACCTCCAATCTACACCCCCAGCCCTATTTTTTATTCTTTATTTTGAAACAGGGTCTCACTAAGTTGTGGAGAGCCTCACTAAGTAGCTGAGGCTGGCTGCAAACCGGAATCTTCCAGTTTCAGCCTCCCAAGTACTGGGATTACAAGCATGTGCCACCACACCCGGCTTATTTTTTATTTTGAAACAAAGTTTTACTAAATTGCTGGGTCTGGTCTTGACAGAGATCCTCCTGTCTCAACTTGCCAAGTACTGGGATTACAGGCATTCACTACCATGTCTGGCTCCAGGTTAAATTCTTAATAGAGGCAGATTCAGTCACACTGGAAAAGCCCATGAATTTATTTGTATTTCCTCTGGACTGGTGTAAGTCAAATGCCAATATCAGATGCCTGGAACTTTCTGGAACTATCTTGTCCTGGGTGCTGACTTTTTCATATGCCATAAACTGTTTCATTTGATCACTAGATTTTTTTTATTGCCAATGTATTTTAGTGAATTATAATATCCATTAACCATTCCCTTAACTGCATCTTAGAATTTGTAGTAATAATGAACTAATTCTCTCCCATGCAGAAACATACAATCTGAGATTTCTTTTTTTTTTTTTTTTCGGTACTGGGGATTGAACTCAGGGGCATTCTACCTCTGAGCTATACCCCCAGCCCTATTTTTTATTCTTTATTTTGAAACCGGGTCTCACTAAGTTGCAGAGTGCCTCACTAGGTAGCTGAGGCTGGCTGCGAACCCGGACCCTCCGGTCTCAGCCTCCCAAATGCCGGGATTACAAGCGTGCACCACCATGCCTGGCTCCCAGTCCTATTTTTTATTCTTTATTTTGAAACAGGGTCTAAATTGTGGAGAGCCTCATCAAGTAGCTGAGGCTGGCCACGAACCTGGATCCTCCTGTCTCAGCCTCCCAAGTACTGGGATTACAAGCGTGCACCAGCCTCCATGCCCGGCTCCATCTGAGATTTGAACATTTTTGAGCTGTGTATATTCCTCCCCACCTCCCTGTTGGGAATTGAACCCAGGGCCTCATACCATGCAGTCACTTTATCACTGAGCTACACCCCTAGCCTTGTGCATGTGTTGATTTCTTCTCCATGGTAACTCCTCTGCCCATGAATGAAGAGACAGACACTTAGAGATGTCTAAATTGGTACACTCCCACCCCCTGTGGTGGTACATACCTGCAATCTCAGTATGTGGGAGGCTTAGACAGGAAGATGGCAGGTTACAAGTCAACTTCAATAACTTAGCAAGACCTTGTTTCAAAATAAAAAGTAAAGCCGGGCATGGTGGTACACACTTGTAATCCCAGCATTCGGGAAGCTGAGACCAGAGGATCTGGGTTCGCGGCCAGCCTCAGCTACCTAGTGAGGTACTGCAACTTAGACCCAGTTTCAAAATAAAGAATAAAAAATAGGTCTGGGGGTATAGCTCAGAGGTAGGACGCCCCTGAGTTCAATACCCAGTACCGCAAAAATAAAAAAGATAAAAAGGGCTGAGAGTTAACAGCTTGGAGGTAGAATGCCTCTGGGTTCAAACCCCAGTACCAAATAAACAAATTGATCACCCCCATCAAGAGCTTAGGTTTTTGTTCAGAACTCACTTGTTAGTGGTTGATGTATTTACTCCCTAAGAACTTGGATATCTTTTCCAGTAAATAGAACTGCTGAATGATAGATACACCACACTGGGAATGAATGACAGTACACCACACTGGGAATACAACAGGCTTGAGAGTGAGTCAGACTGGGGTGTTTCTTTCCCTGCTCATAGGCACTGTGACCACTGGGAACTCATCTGAGCTTCAGTTTCCTTATCTTTAAGATAGGATAATACCTACCTTACAGACTTGTGTGGGCATTAAAAAAGGGAATACAGCCAGGCGTGGTGGCGCACGCTTGTAATCCCAGCATTTGGGAGGCTGAGACCGGAGGGTCCGGGTTCGCGGCCAGCCTCAGCTACCTAGTGAGGCACTCCGCAACTTAGTGAGACCCAGTTTCAAAATAAAGAATAAAAAATAGGGCTGGGCGTATAGCTCGGAGGTAGAATGCACCTGAGTTCAATTCCCAGTACCTAAAAAAAAAAAAAAAAAAAAAAGGGAATACATGTCTGGCTTCTCCCGTAGTGTTTTGGAATGCCTTTGGGGATCCTGGGGTATTTGTAGCAGTGTTTGGCATTCTGGGCTCCTCCACCTATGTGGTAGCATTTCCTTCTTTCCTTTGGGATGGGGAAGAGGAAAAAAGGTCCCACTAGTTTTCCTGCAGGAACCTCTGGAGATAGCAGGTTGACCTTGGCAATGAATTTATTTCTGCAATTAAACCTCTTCCTGGCATCAAGGCAGCACTTGTATAGCCTCAGAAGCCTGTCTTCTTTTAGGGATCCCTTAGCAGAGTCTATGGTGGTCACTCAGGGTTGCTTTTTAGATGCACTTGGGGGAATTGTGAAGTGAGCCTTCAACTTGTTCTTGTGCTTGTCCTGCTGTGTGAGGACAGGGGGCCCTGACTCTGACCACTTCCTGCACTTCCCCCTGACCTCCACAGGGGGGAGGCAGGAGCCCAGGCCTGGCAAAGCCTCCTGCTGAGCTGCTGTAGCACTAGCTGTTTGCTCAGCTGTCATAGTCAGGTCTTTACTGAACTGTCTGCATAGCCTTACCTGGGGTGTGAAGCTCTCCAAGACTTCCTGTTAGCTTTTTTGGGAGGTGGGGTTGTCCTCAGGGGGAGGTCTGGGAGGAGGGCTGTGAAGAACATCTTTGCTTTTTGATTAGCTTTTGGGTGCTTTCATTTATTCTTTACAGACCCAGTTTGTCTGTTGTATAGGGACAGCTTTTCTGAGAGACACCTGTTGCACATTTATCAAGAGTAGGGATCTCTTAATAGAGGACAAACAGCTCCACTGAGGATGATAGTAAGGGGAATGGGGCCTTGGAGGCCTTAAACTTGAAGCAAGTAAGGATAGTCTCATCTCTGTTCAACAGTCAGGCTAGTCCAGGCCGTTGTAGACTTATTGTGTGAAAAAAACCATACAGAGAATTAGTGATTTGCAAATTTATGCAGAAAATAGACCAAAAATAAGCTGCTCTGATGAATATTGTTGATAGTTAAAAAAATAACTTCTGAAGTTTTATAATACACAGTGAAAAACAATGCCTTTTCTTTGCTAGGACTTTGGGTTTCAGGTGAAAACAGGATGTCTGGTATAGCTGCATCTGCTCCCAGGACTTCTCCGGAGAAGGGAACTGTACATGAGATGCTGCCAAAGCTAGCAGTGTCTTGTGTACCTTACCCTTCCTGGGACAGATTTGGAGAGTGAGGGTGGGCTGGGATTAGAACTGGGATAGTAGGGTTGGGTGTGATGGCAGAAGGGTCAGGAAGCAGGGGGTGGAACTGGACCACGGGGGAGGGCAAAGTGGGTGAAGGAGAGAAGAGTGTGTACTGTTCAGTAGGAGGATGGGCCGGACGGGCTGGGGAAGGAGAATATCCAGTCTGGAGGTTGTGTGGCAGGGAGTCTGCATCCAGAGTTCCTTGTGGAATGTCTGGGGCTTCTAGGGTCCTGGGGGAGGCTCCAGGAAAGAGTCCATGAGTTCCAGTCAAGGGTCTGTGTGTCCTGTTCAGGTATCCAGGGATTTGGTTTGGGGTCCTGGAGGTTTGATTCAGCAGACCAGGAATCTTGGCTCTGAATCCGTGCAGCCTGTTCAGAAGTCCAGAGCCAGTAGTTCTGGCTGAAACACTGAAGTTCGCCTCCAACAATCCAGAAGTCCTGTTTGGGAGCTTGTTCAGTGTGGGGAATAGAGAGGTACTGCTGGGGACAGATGTGGTGGGCAGGGCCCGCCTGACACAGAGGGTGGGTCCTCCTACAAGCAGCAGGAAACGCACCTTTCCTCGGAGCAGCTGTTGGAAGCTCAGGAAGATGGCATTGGGATCCTTGTGAGCTGTGGTCCTGCCATGTGGAGGAAGCTGAGGGCAGAGGATGGGCCTGAGGCCAGAGACCAGGCCTAGATATCAGGCCTCCCCTGACCACATAGGGAAGATAGGGTGTCAGTACCCAGGAATTATGGCTGGAGGGAACACTCCTTAGTAGATCAGCTCTCTATCTACAAGGTCCCTAGTATCTGCTTTCTTCCGTCAGGTCTTCTAGGAGTCTGAGTTAGAGAAAGACAGTTTCTATAGGTCCCCTAACTGGAGACTTACCTGGGTTCCAAGGAGGCCCTGCAGGGCCCCAAGGAGGAGGCGGACCTGTCCAGAAAGCTGTCCCAGGAGGGATGAGAGGCAGGTAGGCCCCAGTTGTCCCCGTGCTGCCATTACTCCTTCCAGTAGAAGGGTCACTGCTCCCAGAATATCCTGTGCCTTGGTCTGCTCCTGGGAAAGGGATGGAAGAGAGAAGTGAACTGCTTCAAAGGGCATGCTAATAGTGGGTGGGGAACCTGTAGGAGTAGCCAGCAGAATGAATCATAGGAGCTGAGAATTGGACAGGACCAGGGTCCCACCCAGCACAGGAATTTTTTCACAGTCTCTCGACAATTGGTCATCGGCCTCTGCTTCAATAACTCCAGTGTCCTCCAACCTAGTCTGGTCTTAGACTGACTTTCAGTCAGAAAGTTTTGCCCTATTATAGCTTTTAGCTCTTGGATCTAGTGCTGCAAGTGTACTCTTTCTGTACAAAACCTTAGGACCATAGCATTTTAAAACTAAATGTAGAGTTGAAGTGCTATTCCCTTCATCATTCATAAAGATGAAGGGAAGGGACTTCTTCCTATCATCATTATTATTATTATTATTATTAGTAGTAGTAGTAGTAGTAGTAGTAATGGGGGTTGAATCAGGGGTATTCTACCTCCAAGCTATATCCTGGCCCTTAAAAGAAAAAAAAAATTTTTTTTTGTTTGTTTGTTATGGTACTGGGATAGAACCCAGGGTCATTCTACCTCCGAGCTACACCCCAGCCCTATTTTTTATTCTTTATTTTTGAAACAGTGTCTCACTAAATTGCAGAGGGCCTCACTAAGTAGTTGAGGCTGGCTGCAAACCCAGATCCTCTGGTCTCAGCCTCCCAAGTACTGGGAGTACAAGTGTGCGCCACCATACCACCACACCACCACACCCAGGTTTTTTTTTTTTTTTTTTTTTAAATTTTGAAACAGGGTCTCATTAAGTTGCTGAGCATCTCACTAAGTTTCTGAGGCTGGCCTTCAACCTGCTATCTTCCTATCTCAGCCTCTTAAATACTGGAATTACAGGTGTGTGCTGCCACACTTAGTTGGAAGGGCATTATTATTATTATTATTATTATTATTATTATTATTATTATTTTATTGTGTGTGTGGCTCTGGGGATTGAACCCAGGGGCATGCTACCTCCGAGCTACACCCCCAGACATATTTTATTTTTATTTTGAAACAGGGTTTTGCTAGATTGTTGAGAGTCTCACTATTTGCTGAGGCTGTCCTCCAACCTATGATCCTCCTGTCTCAGCCTCCCAAGTGCTGGGATTACAAGTGTGTGCCACCATGCCCAGCCTGGAAGGGCCTTATTAAATGACAAAGCTGGCTGGGCGTGGTGGCGCACGCTTGTAATCCCAGCATTCAGGAGGCTGAGACGGGAGGATCTGGGTTTGCAGCCAGTCTCAGCTACCTAGTGAGGCACTCCACAACTTAGTGAGACTCTGTTTCAAAGTAAAGAATAAAAAATAGGACTGGGGGTATAGCTCAGAGGTAGAATGCCCCTGAGTTCAATCCCCAGTACCACAAAAAAAAAAAAAAAAAAAAAAAAAAAGACAAAGCTGGAACTATAAGTGATCCAGAGGAGCAACACTTCTCTCCTGACCCAGTACTTCTGGCAGGCCTGAGGAAAGGAAGGGGATACTAGAGGTCTTGGAGTTTGAATAGTTGACCTGCCAATCAGTGCTCCCTCTCAGGTTTCCTGGGTCCTAAGTGGAAACACTGCTTGCTATACCCTGAGACTACCACTTTTTTCCAAGGTAATCTGACAGGGCTGTGGGTTTGTTTGTTTGTTTTATTTTGTTTTTACCATGCTTCATTTAACATGTTTTCAGGCTCTCACTATTCAAGTTGCTTCCTTCTAGACATATGATAGCTTAATATAGTCCCTTTTAATAAATTAGCATGCATCCTAAGTGGATATCTAATACTCAGACCAGTGCTTTTAAGTACAGTCCACTCAGAATAGAATTCTATAAAAGTATTTCCACAATATGGATACAAAAAAATCTAAAGCAGTCTACAATTCCTAGCTTTAAAAATAGCTGCTTTAGGGCTGGGGATATAACTAAGTGATAAAGGGCCTACCTAGCATATGTGAGGCCCTGGGTTTGTCCCCTACCACTACAAAAAGGAAACAAACAAACAAAACAAAACAAATGTAAAAATAAAAATAGCCGCATCAATAATATTGTTATAAAATAAGCTTGAACTTGGGGCATTCTACCTCTGAGCTATGCCCCCAGCTCTATTTTTATTCTTTATTTTGAAACAGGGTCTCACTAAGTTGCAGAGGACCTAAGTAGCTGAGGCTGGCCAAGAACCTGTGATCCTTCTGTCTCAGCCTCCCAAGTCCTGGGATTTCAAGCGTGCACCAACACGCCCAACTCACCTTATTTTTTTACTAGCTTTTTAGTGATTTGAATCTCCCTTCTGTCATTTTATTGTTAGTGGTACTGCCCAACTGTGTCATCTGTAGGTAGCAGATCAGTCTTCTTCATGTTAACTAACTTAAAAGTTGAACAAACATAAGCCAAAGACATGACCATGAGAGACTTCTGTTCAGTTTTTCATGGTGTTCAGCTTTTAATCTATTTAACACATTAGGCCTGAAACCCATCATCGTGCCCACAGGATACCATCATGGATGAATAATTGGGTTAGGTTGGCCAAGCTGAAGGTGAAATATTTTTAAGGAACTCAAGAATTATGAAGATCCATGGGAAGCAGTAAGGACCTGCTGATGATAGGATTTAAGGAAACCCAGGTAAGAGATGGCTTTCATGAGGGTGTGTGTGTGTGTGTGTGTGTGTGTGTGTGTGTGTGTGTGTGCTGGGGTCAGATGCAGAGCCTCACATGCTAGGCAAATGCTCTACCACTGAGCTACACCCCCGACCTAGGATGACTTTCTTACTGTCTGGGCTTTCCATTCTCCCAAGCTGAAGTCCACAGCAGGCAGCAGGACAGGTGTGGACAAAGGGTTGACGTCTGGGCACTGGTTCTGTTGAAAAAGATGAGTGGGGGGGAGAAAGGAAATGAAACAGAGGGGGTTATGGAGGCCCAGCAACCAGGATACTCTTCCATGAGCACTACATTCAGACCAGAACTTCTAAAAGAGGCTATAAACTGGGCATGGTGGCACACACTTATAATCCCAGTACTTGGGAGGCTGAGACCAGAGGATTCGGGTTCACAGCCAGCCTCAGCTTCTTAGTGAAGCCCACTGAAACTTAGTGAGACTCTGCTTCAAAATAAAGAATAGAAAATAGGACTAGAGGTGTAGCTCCGAGGTAGAATGTCCCTGGGTTCAATCCCCAGGATACTAAATAAATAAATAAATAAATAAATAAATACGTAAATAAACGAGGCTGTAGTGCCACTCATAATTCTTGCCAGGGAGTGGTGATCAGTAGGTGTTGGTTTTACCAAAGACAATATTAGAAGAATGGTTATTGGCCAGGGAATGAGAGGAGGTGAATGGGGTAACCCTTACCAGTTAGGTAGATAGAGGGGCTAGTGCTGGGGAATTCTCACCAGTCTGCTGTGAAGGACATGGGAGTCACGGAGCAGTTTATTTAGGAGTCGGGGGTCACAGGCAGGAGGAGCCGGGCTGGACAGAGTTAGTCTTGCAGTAAGGAGAAGCATGACCACGAGGAGCAATTCTTAGATGAGGAGAAGCGAGGTTGGAAGGGGTAGATAAGGAAGAAATCATTGTTGGGTGGTGATCCAGGAATTCCCATTTAGGACCCAGACCTGAAATCCAGGGGATCTCCTGCTCAGATACACCTTATTCCAGGGAGATTGGGTTCTCCAGCCCCCTGCCCCTGCAGCATACCTCCCCCCTCCACCATGCTCCAGTCTGGTCCTGGGCCTCAAGTGTGTTCTTACCAGTCAGCTCCATTCTGGCTTGGGTGTCTGGCTGGAGTGGCTCCCTGTATGGGGCCTGTCCCCTGAATCCTTCCTGCGGCCATGGAGGCGGCTTGGGCTTTTGTACTTCTTGGCAGAGTTGGGTGGGGCACAGGTAGGTGGAGGAAGAGGGTCTGGAGTCTATTCTGAAAGTGACAAGAATAGTGAATGTTTTATCCAGTTTCAAGAAAGAGACTGCAGGACTCAGGAAACTGAAGCTAGGAGGGCTGGAGCTGCTGACCAGCTCAGAGCTGCAAAAGCTCTCATTGTTCCCATAGTTTCTTATGATGGAAGCACATGGTGTCTCTTCTCAGGACTCCGCAATGACTGATGTGGGTTCGATATCCCCCCACAGGAGCAGCGAACATGATACTTGTGCATACACACATCTTAATGAGCCTGAAATTCTGAGCAACTTTAGTTTAGGTAGGTTGGAGAAAATCTGGGATGGGGATAGAGAAGGGAAGTACTATGTCATAAGCCTGGAGAGGAGTGGAATGTGGGATACAGGGCGGGGATGAAGTGGCAAATAGCAAATGTGCTGACATATATCTGGCGCTGGAGAGTGGGGTTGAGAAGAGGAATTGGGCAAAGATATGCCTGGGAGCCAGAGAACAGGGATTAAAAGGTGGTACCATAGATATTAACCTCTCATTCTTTCTTTATTTACTCCACCCATAAAGCTTTTTTTTTTGTACTCCAAGTTCTGAATTCCCCATTATCCAAGTCAAGGGATGGCCTAACAGTCCTGGGACTTCCTGATGCAAGTGGTCCAGGGATGGACATCTGCTGAGTGAAGTGATGCCCACCTTACATGGCTTACCTCCCCTGTAGATACCAGCCAATGGTATCTGTCTCATAGCTGCACCTGCCTCCCTGCCCCCTCTGCAGACCCCTTCTGGTTCTGTCACAGGACCCCCCACATGGCTTCCTCCTCTTTTCACAAGTTGTGCAAAGAGGCCTGCACCTGATTCAATATTGGGATTTCCTGTAGGTCTGTCAACATGCACAAGCCCGCCTCCCATTCCTTCTCCTTGAGCCCTGGCTTGTGGGACCCTGCTTCCCTAGCCCCAGAATTTAGAACCTTAAACTAACAAGGAATGACCTGGCAAGAATGGGGACTGGAACTATGTCTATCTTGGTGCTATCTTCCCTAACTCTCCATGTACCTCCTATCTTATGTTCTCTCTGGGCCCATGTCCCCTTTCCCTAGAGCCAGCCAGGACTGCTGTGTTCCACCAAGTCTGTGATCAGTCTCTCAGAAACCAGCACCCCACCCCCTACCCCTGCTCTGTTCTGCTCCTCCCATTCTGGGAAGGCTACACTCTTCTCGACAAAGGTCAGTGCCTGTAGGTTCCAGTTTGCCTGCCCCTCCCCCAGCTGAGAGCCCAGTTCTTCTTTTCTGTCCTTCCTACCCTCTCTTAACCCCAAACCCTGCTTGCCACTCACCGGGTGGAGAAGGGCAAAAGAACCCAGGTACACAGTGGGCAGCACTCTGGGGAGTAGATGAATAGGAAGGCATGTGGCGCTGGGGCACAGCCCCTCCACAGCAGTGGGGTCACACGCTTGTCCCGGACACTTCTGCCCAATCAGAGAGCAGGGAACCACTAGGCACTGGCGAAGGTCCCCGGAAGTGACGCCTTCTCCTATCGGCGCAGGACCTGGAGCCCCTGCTTGGACCGTGGTCCACTAATGGAATTTGCTCCTCCACCCACACACCACAGGGAGGATTTGCAAAGGTCACCCATCTTTTTCTGCAGATGGAAACCTGGGACTTGGTTAGGAGAGAGACAGGAGAGGAGTAGAGGTTTTGTTCAGAAGAAATCTGACAGGACATACCTGTCCCCAGGAAAAGGCATGGAAATCTTGCTTTAGATTGGTGGGCTTTTCAGTTCCTGGCTATCCAGATTTCTTTTTCCTGGACACCATACCTGCTGCTGAAATCTAACAGTACTCTTGCTTTCCTACTTTTCTCTCCTATAACTCCCCAGGGAGTCTCATCTTGTAATTTCCCCTTTCCAAGTAGAATCTGAGTATGCCTATATTGGAGGATGGTCTTATCAGGGTCATGTTATGGGGAAAGGGTGTGGACAGTTCAAAGGGACTAGAAGGTGAGGTGTGTGCGGGCTTAAGCCTGCGTAGAGTACTCTTCTGCTGGGGCTCAGGGGCTTGGACAGCCAAACCTGCTTAGCTCTGTGCCAATGCCCTCCTTTGCTTGCCCTGTCTTTTGCCCTCTTCCATCTCCTACCATTCCACACATGACAAGAAGAATAACCAGGCCCATGTGTGTCTCTGTCTTAGAAAAGACAGCTACTGAACCTCCCCCAGCAAATACCTCCCTGCTAGCCCCCCTCTTCCTTTGGCCCTGGCTCTAGCTATTTTGCTGTCCCTTCAGTCCCAGTCTCCCTACAGTGTCTGTCCTTGGGGGGCCTCTTGACCTGATCTTGTTCCCCCCTTGCCCCCCACCCCCTAGTCTCCCAGTGCTTCCTCAGGCTCCTGTTCCTCCTCCCAAGGATGGGGCTGTCTGCTAAGAAGTATGGCCTAGATCCCGGAATTCTCCAGTTCAGCCAGAAGAGATGGCTCCCAAGATTAGGAAGGAGGGTGCTGGGATAGCTGGAAGGATGGTGGGGTGTGGGGAGGGGAGGGGACAGGGAGAAATGACCAAAAAATCAAGACAAAGGAGGTTGGGTGGGCTGGAGAAGTAGAAGTTCCCTGGGGTGAAGGAAGAGTTGAGAAAGAGAGGGTGATGATTGAATGGGCTTGAGGACAGGTTACCGTGGAGAGGGAAACACTGTCACTCAACCCAGGGGAACACTGCCTGTTTCTGCCTAGGTCTCTGTCCTGGGAAACTAACTCTAGGGTGAAGAGAGACCTCAGAGGGGACATAGGGACACAGGGTATGCAGTGAGAGAGCCAGGGCCAAAGGAAGAATGTTAATGTTGTGGGCCTTGTCATCCTTAAAGACAAGTCTTCATCCTTCAAGCAGGAACCCAGTCCTTGCCCAGTGACGGGTCCAGGCCTTGGGCCCAGCCTCTGTATCTCCCAGGCCCTGAGGATCTGGTCCTCGGCTGGACATGCACCTCCAGGTCCCATCGCCCCGTGGCCGCAGGAAGCGGGGGGCTCCAGGCCCTCCTCTCCTCCCCCTCTTCGCGCCCCCTGGTCCCTCCCCTCCCCCTCCCCCGTCGCTCCCCCTTTCCCTCCCGCCTCTCCCTCCTCCCCTGCCCGGTCCCAGCCCCTCCCTCCCCTCCCCCACTCGCGATCCGGGCCGCTGCTGCTGGGCCGGACCCCCCGGGCTCAGCCCGGCCCCTCGCCGAGCCGCTGCCGCCGCCTCGTTTGCTGAGGAGGAGGCCCCCGGCCAAGGCGTCGGGCGCGGGGCATAAAACCGGCCGGAGTCGGCGCCCGGGGCACTAGAGCCGCGTACGGCCCGGGTCAGCGCCCGCCCGCCCGCGCTCCTCCCGGCCGCTCCTCCCGCCCCGCCCGGCCCGGTGCCGACTGCGGCCGCCCCTCGAGCCCCCGGCCGCACTGCCCCGGCCCCGGCCCCGGCCCCGGCCCCCTCCCGCGGACCGCCCCCGGCCCTCCTCCTCCTCCTCCCTCTCCTCCCTCCCGCCCGCCTCCCCAGCTGTCCCGTCCGCGTCATGCCGAGCCTCCCGGCCCCGCCGGCCCCTCCGCTGCTCCTCGGGCTGCTGTTGCTCTGCTCCCGGCCCGCCCGCGGCGCCGGCCCCTCGCCCCTCGCGCTGCCCATCCGTTCCGAGAAGGAGCCGCTGCCCGTGCGGGGAGCGGCAGGTAGGTGGGCGTCCGGGGGAGTTGCGGGCGGGAGTCCGGCTTCGGGCAAGTCCGCGCCCGCCCGAGCGGGCCCCGGGCGCAGGTGGCTCGGCGCGGCGGGCGGGCGTGAGGGTGGGCGGGGGCCGCGGGCGCGTGGGGCCAGGGCGCCCAGGACCGGCGGGCAGTGCCTGGGGCGGGCGCACGGCACGAGCAGGACAGCGGCCGCCAGCCCAGCCCGTCCCGGCAGGCTGCTCCTTCGGCGGGAAGATCTATGCCTTGGACGAGACGTGGCACCCGGACCTGGGGGAGCCCTTCGGGGTGATGCGCTGCGTGCTGTGCGCCTGTGAGGCGGTGAGTGGACCCCGCGGCCGCCTCCTGGGCCCTGGAGGGTAGCGGAGCGCTGAGACCTCGTCGTAGTGGACTCCGGGCTCACTCAGGAGAAGGAGGCTGGTCCTTCTCTCCTTTGGGGGAGTTTTTCTGGTGGAGAAAGGGGGATCGCCCTCTTCGGGACTCAGGTGTTGACTGGTATTGATGGCTCACTGTGTGTCGGGCTGTGAGCCAACTGCCTTTCTTCTGACTCACTTAACTATCATTACAGCCTTGAGATAGATACCAGCATCATCCCCACTTTCTAGGCAGGGACTTTAAGGTCCCGAGAAGTTAAGTAATCTGCCTAGGGTCAAACAGCCCCTAAGTGTCAGAGCTCTCTGACTACGGGGGCTAGACTCTCCGTCCTTGCTCTAGGGTCTGACACCTTGCACTCACTTACTTTTCCGTGTTCTTTGCGATCAGCCTCCGTGGGGTCGTCGAGGGAGGGGCCCCGGCAGGGTGAGCTGCAAGAACATCAAACCTGAGTGCCCAACGCCTGCCTGCCGGCAGCCGCGCCAGCTACCAGGCCACTGTTGCCAGACCTGCCCGCTGGGTACGGACCTCTCTGCCGGGAGGGGTGGGCAGCAGGGTCGCGATGCTAGGTCCTGGGCCTCTTGGATCGGGGCTGCCTGCTGACGGCAGCGTCTCTTACCCCTGGCACAGAGCGCAGCAATCCGGAGCAGCAGCCACAGGGCCTGTCCTTCGAGTATCCGAGAGACCCGGAGCACCGCAGTTACAGCGACCGCGGGGAGCTGGGTGCTGAAGAGCGGACTCGAGCTGATGGCCACACCGGTAGTGGGGGTGGGGAGTAGTCTTCGGGGCGGGCCGCTGGCGATGGTTGACAGTACTCAGGCCATCTTCCTCTCCTCGCAGACTTTGTGGCGCTGCTGACAGGGCCGAGGTCGCAGGCGGTGGCACGTGCCCGAGTCTCTCTCTCACGCTCCAGCCTGCGTTTTTCTATCTCCTACCAGAGGTAGGGAAGAGGAAGGAGGGAGGGGAAGGAGAACTGGAAGAGTCTGCAGGGGAGGGGGCTGCTTTGGTCCCAGGCTCAGGATCCAGCCTCACCTGACCTCTTATTCCCAGGCTGGACCGCCCCAGCAGAGTCCGCTTCTCAGACTCCACTGGCACCATCCTCTTTGAACACCCTGCATCCCCCACCCAAGATGGCCTGGTGAGATGTCATCTATGAATACTCATCAAGTTTGGGCACTGCAGAGAGCATGCTCCTCCTGTGGTCCTCACAAGAGTGGGAAGAAGGCACTGACATTATGATGCCCATTTTACAGATGAGAGAACTGAGCTCAGTAGCAGTAGGTCACACAGCTAGTAAGTGGTGAAGCCAGGATTCAAACCCAGGCATCTGGCTCCCAGGCCCCTTCTTAAGCTTCCTAGGAGGGCCTGGGGGCTCCCTTCCTCACCAGGCTTGGACCTCTTAGCTGGCCTGTCCTGCATATTGTCTGAGTGTGGACCTTCTTGTCTCCCTGTTCCAGGTCTGCGGGGTGTGGCGGGCAGTGCCTAGGTTGTCTCTACGTCTCCTTAAGGCAGAACAGCTGCATGTAGCATTAGTGACACCTGCTCACCCTTCAGGAGAGGTCTGGGGGCCTCTTATCCGACATCGAGCCCTGGCAGCAGGTAAGGGAAGAAAGTGCCCCTGGATGTGAAGATATGAGCTTTCTTTTTTTTCTATCCAGGGACCAGGGTGGGCTGAGAAGGGGGTTTTCTCACTATCCTCCCTTCCCCAGAGACCTTCAGTGCCATCCTGACTCTGGAAGGCTCACAACAGCTGGGTGCAGGGGGCATCGCTCTGCTCACCCTCAGTGACACGGAGGACTCCTTGCATTTTTTGCTGCTCTTCCGGGGGCTGCTGGAACCCAAAAGCTCAGGTAAATCAGCGGGGAAAGTGCAAGAGAGACTGGGGAGAGCGCCTGCTTTCAGAAATGCGCACACATGGGTCTGTTGCAGAACCACCCCAGGTTCCTTTGAGGCTCCAGATTCTACACCAAGGGCAGCTCCTTCGAGAGCTCCAGGCCAACACCTCAGCCCAGGTGAGGGAAGCTCTGGCTCTTGTTGCCCCCTGCTGCCCCCTGCACTGACCTCTTACTGTTGCCTACCACACCCTGCTCTGTCCCCAGGAGCCAGGCTTCGCTGAGGTGCTGCCCAGCCTGACAGTCCAGGAGATGGATTGGCTGGTGCTGGGGGAGCTGCAGATAGTCCTGGAGAGGGCAGGTGGGCCAGAGCTGCGCATCAGTGGACATATCGCTGCCAGGCAGAGCTGCGATGGTGAGGCAGGGTGGGGCCTGGCACCTCAGGTCCACTCGGCCTAGAAGCATGGATGAGTGCCAGGGAATAGGCCAAGGCAGATGTGGGAGAGATCCTGGGGTCTGGGGATATGAGTGATCATGGGGTGAGCCTGCCACCACCTGTCTTGCCCCTCTGCAGTCTTGCAAAGCGTCCTTTGTGGGGCTGATGCCCTGATCCCCGTGCAGACAGGAGCTGCCGGCTCAGCCAGCCTCACACTGCTGGGAAATGGCTCCCTGATCTACCAGGTGAGAGTTAGAAGCTGCAGGAGATGGGGGGCGGGTGGGGGGGAGGCAGGGCTTTGACCTGAAATGGTTCAGGCCCTAGGCCTTTGCTGCCACTCCAATTTGCCTTCCCCCAACCTGCCCACCAGGTGCAAGTGGTAGGTACAGGGAGTGAGGTGGTGGCCATGACACTGGAGACCAAGCCTCAGAGGAGAAATCAGCGCACTGTCCTGTGCCACATGACTGGACTCCAGCAGGGAGGAAATATGGTGAGGTTCTAGGCCCATGTGCTAGGGCTGCCGATGCGTGGGCTGTGGGGAAGCCAGGTTGGATGAGCAGGTATGTGTAGTATCATTCACTCCCTCATGGGCTCATTCATTTGACACATTTTTAGTAAGCCCCAGGCTTGGGATTAGAGTAAGCTTCAGTGAGCTCGTAGTCAAATGAGAGCAGTTATACGGAAAGAATAGTGCAATAGGCCCTATAATAACCAATGTGATCGCAATGATTGCTGATATTGGGCCTTTTTACATCCCAGGTACTGCATCAGTTATTTATTTTTTGGCGTTCTCAGTGCCACAGTAGCCTACCTGTGCAGAGTCAGGCAGCTAGGCAGCCAGGCATGCCTGTTTCTCCCTGGATACACAGTGAAGTGAAGGCTCAGAGAGGTTGAGTACCTTCAAAGTTGTTACACAGCTAGGAAGTGGCAGAGGAGGGACTTGAAACTGGACCTGCCAGGTTCTTATCTGAGTTTACTTGTGTGTGGAAGTGTGTATGGATGTGGTGGGGGCACCTCAGAATCTGGGCTGTGTAAAAAGCTGAGGGGGTTCATCTTGCCCTGCCCCTAGGCTGTGGGTGTTTGCCCTGGGCTGGGTGCCCGAGGGGCTCACATGCTGCTGCAGAATGAGCTGTTTCTGAACGTGGGCACCAAGGACTTCCCAGACGGAGAGCTGCGGGGGCACGTGGCCACCCTGCCCTATAGTGGGCACAGTGCCCGCCATGACAGTGAGTGCAAAAGGGTCTGCTTGCCTTCTGTGCCCTCTGACCTGTGACTCAGGGATGAGGGATAGTGCCAGAGGGCCATGCTCTTCCTCTGCCTGAGCTGTGGGTTGGCATCTGAGGAAGGTGGGATGTGGAGGCTGGTTCTGCTGGCAGATTCTCCCTCTTGCCTTACTGCTCCCTAGGCCTAGGGATAGTAACTCCTAGCTTGTGCAGTCTGAGTTGGGGGAGATGGGGAATGCTGGGAGTAAGGGGCTGCTCTAGGACACCTTCTAACCTGTCGCCTCTCCTCTGTCTGTACTCAGCATTGCCCGTGCCCCTGGCAGGAGCCCTGGTGCTGCCCCCTGTGCAGAGTCAGGCAGCCGGGCATGCCTGGCTCTCCCTGGATACCCACTGTCACCTGCATTATGAAGTGCTGCTGGCTGGGCTTGGTGGCTCAGAACAGGGCACAGTCACTGCCCACCTCCTCGGGCCTCCTGGGAAGCCAGGGCCCCGGAGGCTGCTGAAGGGATTCTATGGCCCAGAGGTGAGGACGTGATGGGAGGCAGCTTGGAAAATCTGCTTTTTAGCTCAAAGGGCTGTGTGGGGAAGCAGAGAGCCTGTCTATTACGGAGGGGCGTGGGCTTGGGCGTCAGGCTGGGTGTCAATCTGACTCAGCTTTTTTTTTTTTTTTGCGGTACTGGGGATTGAACTCAGGGGCATTCTACCTCCGAGCTACACCCCCAGTCCTATTTTTTATTCTTTATTTTGAAACCGAGTCTCACTAAGTTGCGGAGTGCCTCACTAGGTAGCTGAGGCTGGCCGCGAACCCAGATCCTCCGGTCTCAGCCTCCCGAATGCTGGGATTACAAGCGTGC